>JZKD02S1645327.1:35028-61239 GCA_000966675.3 Picea glauca
ACTGAGGCCTTTGATGACAAATTTTTTCTTAGTTGTTGCGACAGATCCCGATCATAGAGGATTACCCTTATGCGGGGATTGACTTCTCAAGAGATCCTGAGATACCGGTACCTCCTGGCAAGGAATGAGGAGAGATGGGTAAGTTTGCATTGTTTTTTTTTTTGTTTGTTAAACATATGTAATTTTTATGTTGTTTTTTATATATATCATTTTTTTTTATTCCAGATAATTTGATAGATATGTGTCTATTACATGCAGATGTGGGGCCAGTGCAACCAGCGGATTACACGAGGAACATGCGAAGTCCTTGGCCAGGGGCCGCACCCGCTGCCATAGGGGGACCAACAACAGCAGGAGAGCTTCCAGCCGGTGAGGATAAGAGGGTTCTGAGATGAGTAGAGCGAAATTTTACCTCACTCACTCGCACAGTCCCCATGGCAGAGATTGAGGATCTGCCACCATTTATGCAACCTCACGTAGTGGGGGTGCCACGGACATGGGTCTAGCTTTTTCAGCATTTGGAAAACACTGTTGATTATTACAACAGGGCCCACAGGCCCTGTCCTTAGTTAGGCTGGACTCTTCACGTGCCGAGGGCACTACTTGTATATTTTTTAAGGGCATAATCCCCATGACTTGTTACTGGTTGTATTTTTGAGGCATTTGTTTCCACCTATGCACTCTGATGATTTTGATATTATATATGTATTTTTATGTCTTTTTATGTCTTATGGATTATATTTTCTTTTTTAAAAATGTATTTTACATGTGCATGTGTATGTCTTTCTTATATGTGTGTGAGATGCCAATCTAAAATTTGATTAGCTAGAGTATCTTTGACTTGATTTAATCTCCTAGGAACATGAAAATATGTAATATAATCAAAGCTTTGTTCTAAGAAACATACCCTAGGGAATCGTCAGTGTAAAGTAGGATCATGAACATAGTAGACTGTATTTAACTGAGACACAACCAGCTGAGCATCTAAATAGACCCGAAGGTGAGAGATACCAAATGACAAAGTGTCATGAAGCAACTCAATAGCTGCGCTGTATTTGGTGACATTGTTTGTGGTGTTTCCTAAACATATACCTCCTGAAGATAATAATTGGCCCTAAGGTGTAAAAATTACCCAAGCTGTGGAGGCAAGCCTCCGAGTGTGCTAGCTAGCGTCGTCTGTGTATCCAATGAACGCCTCTGATTCACTTGACATTTGACATAGTGACAAAAGATAACATAAAAAATGACACATCCATAAAACCAAAAGAAACCAAAAAGTAATAGTACAAAGACTATACATATGTTACAAAAGTTACCCAAGGTGACTTACCTATGAGTAATACTTCTTGAGGTAGAGCCCATTTCTAGGCTTTGCCAAAGCATGTCCCTCAAAATATACTAGATGAAAAGTGCCCTTTTTTAGAACCTCTTTTATGATGAAAGGTCTGAACCACGTGGGTTTGAACTTGCCTGCCCCCAGGGGGTCCTTATCTTGGTCATAGACCAGGATAAGGTCGCCTTCCGAGAAAATATGAGGATGAACAGACCAATCATATTGACACTTGAATTTTTGTTTGTGAGCTTCGTTAGTTAAGGCCACATCACTACGCTATTCATTGAGCTACTCGAGATATAATAAACGTTCTTCAAGAGATGAAGTGTCTGGCAATGACTATACTACCAACTTTAAATATGGGATCTAGAATTATATGGGCAAGATGAATTCCATCCCATAAATGAGTTGAAAAGTTGAGACACTGGTTGCAGTCTTAACAGACATTTCGGTAGGCCCATAATGCCAAGTACAACATCAAATTCCAATTTGACTTGGCCGAATTGATCATTCGATGGAGGATGGTATTAAGAGATTTATTGACAGCTTCCACCTGACCATTCACTTGAGGGTAGTAGGGTGATGAATGTTCTTGCCTCAATCCAAGCATTGATGTTAACTCGGCCTTCATTTGGTTCTAAAAGTGACTGCCATGGTTAGTGATAATCTCTCTCGGGATGCCAAACCTTGCTATAATCTGGTTAAAAAAAAAGAGAGTTGTAGTCTCTCCATCATACTTAAACGTTGGCATAGCTTCGACCCACTTTTTGAAGTATTCGATGGATACAATGATATAATGGTGCCCCCTTATTGAAGGAGGGTTGCATGTAGTGTAATCAATCCCCCACTTGGTGAAGGGACCAACTGTGATGATAGGAAACATGGGAGCGGGATGTGCCCTCATCTTTTGAGAGAAGATATGACATGGGTGGCACTTCTTTACAGATACGATACAATATTTGATTAGTGTCGGCCAGAAGTAACCGGCTTGTAAAATCTTTTGGGTTGTTTCCAACCCAGAAAAATGACCGCCACATGCTCTAGTATGGCAATCGTTAAGGATGATTTTTTCTTCTTCATGAGTGAGGCATCAGTGAAGGATACAATATACACCTCGACATTAGAGAGTGTCCTCGAGGATGAGATAGTTCTTGTACTGATGATGTATACGACGATGTTCATCATGAGAAGCAAAGGTGGGGCACTTCAAAGTCTAGAGATAGACAAGAATATCTCCATAGCAGGGGTCCAAAGATGCTATCAAAAACATATCTCCTTGAATAGGTGATTCTTCGAGCATAACATCACCTGACTCGACCAGAAGTTTTGAGATAAGTTCCACAAAAACCAGTGACTTTTTGGATTTCACCGAAACAAAATCTAAGTCAAATTCCTGGAGGACAACTATCCATTTACTGATCTTTCTGTCGATTACCCGTCATGTCAAAACGTATTGAAACAGATTCACAATGGCAATGACAGTGGTCTTGCAAAACAAAACATAATGAAAAAACCGTTGGACAGCATGGACTGTTGCGAACGCAAGTTTTCGATATGAGAATAATTGAGTTCCATTCCAGCCAGGCCTCGGCTCAGGTAATAGATCACATATTCTGAGAGCAAATCATGCTCCTGAACTAAGACCATGCAGATGGTTGACTCTACTGCAACCAAGTATGATAATAAATCTTTGTTATAATTGGGTGGCCGAAGCAGAGGGGAAGTTTTGAGGGCCTATTTCAATGCTTCAAAGGAGCATTGAGCGACATCGTCCCAATGAAAATGAATGTCTTTCTTCAGTAAGCGCATAAATCCCTTTGTGATCTCGACATAGTTTGTGATGAAACGCCGAAAAAGTTTTCTTTTCTCTGTAGACTCTGAAGTTGAAGGATTGTACATGGGGGAGGCAGCTGAACTATTGCCTCAACCTTGAGAGGATCGACCATGATCCCTATTGTTGAAACTATGAAACCTAACAAATGGCCTGATGTCACGCAAAAACTGCATTTGTTGGGATTAAAGAGAATCTGGAAGTAGCGACATCGCTCAAAGATAAGTCGGAGGTGTGTGGGATGATCATCTCTCTTACGAGAGTGTGATGCTAAATCATCTAAGTAGGCCTCGACGATATGTTTGAGATCATGGAAAGAAAAAGGCATGGCCTGTTCAAAGGTAGCGCCATCATTTTTCAGACCAAACGACATCTTACGATACACGAATGTACCCCATGGACAAATGAATGTTGTTTTGTGTTGGTCTTCGGGTTTGATTTGTATCTGATTATATCCTGAAAAACCATCCATGAAAGAAAAGGCCTCGCAACCTGCACATTCATCAACTATCTGGTCAATGAATGGTGTGGTAAAATTACATTTTGGATAGGCCTTGTTCAAATCATAGAAGTCTGTACAAATGTGAATCATACCCTGTTTTTTATTAACTGGCACAGGCTTTGACACCCATTGGGTCAAATGGACGGGGTAGATAAAACCTGCCTTGAGCAGTTTCTCCACTTTGACCTTAATAGTTGCTGCTTTCTTAGGATTAACTAGACAAAGCTTATGCCGAACCGACTTAGCGTCAGGATAAGTTGTTATTTGGTGTTCAACAATTTTTGGATCGATGCCTGGCATTTCCTCGTAAGACCAAGCAAAAACGTCACAAAATTCCTTAAATAAATCTGTGTAGATTTGAATCTCTTCGAGGGAGCAGTAATCTCCGACGAAAACATTCTTCACAACACCAGGGGTTCTGGAGATTTTTATAGGTATAGTTTTGACGATGGTTTCCATATTACCCTCGACATAAATAGCATGTGTAGCTAAAGGATTAATAGGACAAGACCTATCTCTAGTCATAATCAAGATGAATTCCCCTACCTCAATTCTACTTGACTCTGGGAGGAAATAAGATCTATGATGGAGATCATCCTAGGATTTGTCCAGACTAGTCATTGCTTCCTTGATTGCTTCATCTGAGGGCAAGACCAAGTCTAAAGAATCTATATCAACGAGGGAACCTTGAGCCCATATAGGCTCTAGAATTGGATCTAACTCTTTTGTAGGAGTTGGATTAGGTTTGATGGAAGCCTGTTGGACTAAAGAGTACACTACTTCTACCATAGACAAGGGCATGGACATACCATGGTGCCCTGTCCCTTCCATCGTGGCCGATGGGGGAGGAAGAATCCATTGATCGCTGAAGTAAGTCATGTGAAATGACAAAACTTGAACACCTCAACCTTATGGTGGTCAGATATGAAATTAAGATCACCTTGAGGAGGTGGGGAATCAAAAGTTCCCATCAAAGGTGGGCACAAACCAACCCCTATGTTGATGATGCTGGGTTGAGGGTTATCAATCATTGGGACCATGGATGCCCCCAATGAAGGGTGAGGATGGGAGAAAGACAACTGATCAATGGTCACAATCCAACCCTCGTGTGGAAACAACAAGACCTGAAAAACTGTAGTGACTACTGCTTTCATATCATAGGTCCAACTCCTTCCTAACAAAATATTGTAGTCGAGAGAGGTGTCGACCACTTCAACCTCGACACACACAGTTTTCCCTCCTAACTGCACATGAAAAGAGGGGATAATTCCATGTGGTCAAAACAAACGACCGTCAAAAGAGGTAAGAAGAGTAGGTGATAGAGACAAAATAGGCTGGTTAATGGCCTTCCAACACGCCAAAGAAATTACACATGTTGAGGCGCCCTCATCAACCACTATGCGGAAAATATTCTGATTAAAGTTTTTGTGGTGTAAACCACTACTATCTGGAACACTACATGGTAAGGGAGATGAGTTTTTAAGTCAATCGTATAAAGCATGATCGTACTCGGATTACAAGTCTCGATGGATCCTAAAGCGGCTAACATAGCCTTTCTCTTGGAAGGGCATATTTGGAGGACTTCCAAAGCAGACATCTCACAAGGGGTTTGAGACAAATCCTCCACCATAGAGTATTTCTGGGCGGCCCTTGCATTTGGGTTGTGAGAATCTTTCTTAAACGCACCTTTTGGGATGCGTGTCATGGTTTTTCCCAATGTATTCTCGATCTGGAGAGGAAGAGATGGGGTTTCAACTTCTTTACCTTTCTCAGAGGTGCTTGGCTTGATGTAGTCATGTGCTCTAGTTGATATATAGGCATCACCTTTCATCATATACACATTCATGGATGCAGGATTGTTTGAAGATGGAGGGGATCCTTGGCTACCCCCTTCCCCACTTGTAGAGGCTTGGGTTATATTTTGGCCATGTTGAAAAGGGTTTGTTAACACAGTTGGTTGCTGCTATGATAATAACTTTTGGGCCTCTGCAAGCTGAGGGCATTGGTGAGTTGGGTGGTCTTCCACGCACATATTACATGGGTACCTCAACTCCCTTTTTTGATTGTTTCCCCCGAAAACATTATTAATGGGTTTCTTATGCCCTTTACCCTTGTTACACTATTTCTTCTTTCCATCAGTCTTCTGGGTGGTCTTCATATTTGTCGACTGCACACTGTGTACATTTGACATTTGGGTAGGGGGAGTAGCTAGAACAGTAGTCTGGTTGGCCACTGTATGCTGGATAGACAATTGCTGCAATTGTTTCGTCAGTTGTTCAACGGGCTTTGTTTGTGCTGAACCAACAATACCATTGGCATGTGGTCCAACTCTCTGTTTGGTTTTATCAAGTATTGATCATGGCACATCTGGCAAGATCTCATACAATAGACTAGACTGAGAATAGATTAGCTCAAGCTGTTGAGCTCTCATGATTGCATCTTCTTTAGAAAACACTCTTGACGTTGCGACGTATTTGGATAATTGTGGGACCAAAGACTTAAGGAACCACTCAAGCAGGAATGTTGGTGGGACTGACACTTTAATTAAACTCTTTTGATGTCTCCATTCTCGTATGTGATCAGAGATATGGTCTGCCTTTGTTTGTTCAAAATTGGCTAGCATATCTATGCCAGCGTCGTATCTCATAGGTAATTGGAAATGGTTTAGGAAAGCCATAGCCAATTAGCCGAAGGAAGAGTATCTTGAGCGGTCGAGCTCAATGTACCCTTTCACAACACTCCCAATGAGAGTACTTTGAAATAATCGTAACTGTACGGAGTCATCTTTCAATGAATTAGATGAGCACCAAAGGTGAAAAGTAGTCACATGATATCCTGGATCTTCGTTAGGCTTGGCTTCGAACTTTGGTATGTCCGAAGGAAACTTCGTTGGCATGGGGGGCCAATGCAGATCATGACAAGTAGGGTCATTCAACAACATTTTTAAGTCTGGAAAGTGCAAGGTTGCCAGGAAAGGTAGTTTGGGTTGTTGGTGATAACCATGGAAAAAGGGACCTGGAGTTTTACTGGCATGAGGTTGCCAGGAAAAGTTGGGTTGCTGGTCGAGGTTCTGGTAAAAAACATGGCCATGACCAGCATATGGATTTTACGTTTGAGGAGATATCATTGGTTGATTCCCAAAATAGGACGTAGATGGTTGGGCGTGCATTACATTCAAAGGACTTTGGGAAGGGTTGCCCCATGTTGATCCCATGGGCATAGGTACTGCACCTTGCCCGAGGTTCCATTGGTTGTGAAAAGAATTTCCCTAGATCAACATTCTTGATGAAGGCACTGATCCTTGTCAAGAATTCCAAGGTCAAGAATTCTTGGGTTTGCCCCCTGCACAGGAATAACACCCTGCATAGGATTAGGTTGGCCATAACCGAGGTTTCCCCCAGTTGAGATAGGAGCTGACGAGAAAGTGTTGTTACCAAATTCACTGAACAAAGAAAACAGTGTCGACCCTACTGACATATTATGAGAAGGTGGTCCTTGATTCCCTACTCCAAGTGAACTATGGTGTGTGTTTGGCCCAATGGATTGCTGGTGGGTACCGCCGAGTGAAGGGAACGAAGGAGTTATATGACCTCCCCTGTAAGGGAAATATTTAAAGGGAGCTGAAGTCCCCCCCATGGGTCCTTGTAGAGAAGCGTTAGAGCTCCCTGCCCCCAGACCTAAAGTCTGTAAAGTGGAGTAGGATAGTACAGGGCTTCTACTTGAGCTAGGCATCCTGTGTGAGAACGAAGGGCCTATCGCACTCTGTGTGAAAGGAGCAGTGGCCACCACTAAAGACGGGATCAAACCACTACTTGAGGTAGAGGCAGTTGAGACCATGGTGGCTCAGACCGATGATGGTGGGTTAGGAGGTGGAACACCCCCTGTGGTGACATCCATAGTGGGAATAGAAGAATTCCCAGAGGAAATGGTAACATTTGTTTCCATTGCTGCATGTGACATTGTCTAGCATCCGTAAGGATGAATCTGTATGATGCTGAGTTCCGAAATATCATTGGTTGGAGTTTTGGGTGGACCGAGAGCTTTCGCTCCAAGGTTTGAAATAGTTGGCTCCTTCGGATGTTGGTCGGACATAATTTCCTGTGACCTGATCGCTTCAAAAGACCTTTGTTGGTCGAGCTTTTGCCTTAGTGATGGTGGGGGTGGCTCTAGTGTAACCGGTGGCAGACCAAGAAGCCTTTGTGACCGACAGAGCTCGTGATCCTCCACTGTGTGAGAAGATCAAAGGCACACTATGGATTTCTATTTGTTAAAAAAAAACACACACTAGAAAAAATACCCTACAAGATAAAACACGCAAACACTAAACTAGTTGGAAGAATAGTTACAATAACCAACACTAAAGAAACTTACTAGTGCAAGTGAAACTCGAAAACAGAAGCACCCTCTGGGTATACTTTGAAAAGCGTGGCCTGATTTCTATCCTAGGTACCATAGTATACCCCCGCAGTCACCTGTGTATGTCTCTAAAAAGGATAGGCAACTAGGTTGCTAGCGCACGAACAATCACCAGGTGGGTATAGTCAAAAGTTGGGTAGACCACAATGAGTAGGGTATCGATCCTGAAACGTATCAAGGGTATCGAAAGCAAGTGGTCTGGAAGACAACTGAGGACCTTGAATAGATTTGAGACCCACGAAGCTCCGTGGCAAATGAAATCGACAGAATCCCAAGACAAGCCCTCTATATGTGTTATCCACTACGATTGGTTCGGATTTGGAGGGGTTATCTCCACTACCTTTCCGCACACGACCTCATGTTTATCCCCTATGTTAGAGTGGGGTCCCAGATAACTTTCATGATACTGGACTTTTAACACTCCCTAGCACATAATCTTATGTATGTTTTTCATCCTTGAAGAGTTTCCTCTCCAACCTATTTCAAGGCTCTAGTCTAGACTAATTGATGGACCCTACAAACATAAAGTCTAGTTGATTTTAATTAACCATTAATTTTTTATGGATTGTCTTAAGTCAAAGGTTATGAAAGTGAAACTAATGATGTTTGAGAGACAAAAGAAAAATTAAACAGAAAGTTGGAAACAAAATAACTTCTTCTTGACACAATTCTTAATCAACTTTTCAAACTAATTTTTTTTCCAAGATATTTGAACAACAAACTCAAAACATGATTTCGCTCGACTATGAGATACTTATTTTCCTAAGTAAACAAACAAGAACTTATGAAAGAAAAACTTTTCCTGGTTATTAATGCAAACCAATAACTACTTAACCAAACCAAGAAATAAAAGAGTTTTTTATTTATTTAATGCTCGCAAAGCAAAAAAGGAAAAATGACGACAAGTAAAGACCAAGAAAACTTCTGGCCTAAGCACAGATCACAAAGAGTCAATGACAATAACACACAGACTGATGAAAACAGACTCACACTTGTCTAAAAATCCCTATGAAAGAAAACAAGTTCTAGGAAAAATTTTTGATGAAAAAGAAAGTTATTGCTGTGATCATACCTAAGTTGTTGACTACTATGACAGAGACCAAGAAACTTGAGAGGTACAAGTTTTGACAAGAAAAAGGATGACTGCCTCTCCTTGAACACACATTTTCTCAACAGGCACACAGCTGACAGTTCAACAAATAGCGTGTGCATGTGAGATGTAAAAGGTTAGAGTGCATGTTCACGCATGCAGACTTTATGTAGGCCACGTGTACCTCTACAACTCTTCAGAAAAATGAAAAGATAAGCAATCAAACACTGGCAGAGACCATTGGTATTGAGAACTAGAATCTCTTGAAGACTCAAAAACTTACTTTGTCAGAAAAGAAAAACAATCCGAGGAAAATTTCATAGAACAAAACCAATATAAAGTGGTAACTAAGCTACAAACTACAAAAACAAAGACCAGAATGAGTTTCAAAAAACCCCTGAGAAGGATCATTTCTGACAGGGAAGAGGATGACTGCCTCTTTAATAAAAAAATTTTGAACTTAACCACGCTACTGTCACTTCATCAGCTAGTGTTTCCACGTGGGCTGTGTGAAGGTTGGGCACGTGTACATGCATGCAAGCCTTATATAGGCCACATGTACCTCTATGAATTCCCATAAAAGAAAATGCAGCCAAGCAAAGTAAGCAGGAAGAACTGGTATGGAAGACCAGAATCCCTTCTAGCTCAGAATTTTGCAGAAACTCTAAAAACAAGTAATGAAACCAATTTTTTAAAAATACCCAAAAAGACTCCTAGAAAACCCTAGAGATCCCCAGTATGGTCGCCAATTCTGTTGTGGGTGGGAATCCCTCCTATGGACTTAGCATTTAAGGGATCTTATCAGGCATGTAGAAAATGACCATTTCAAAGGCCTCTACTCTTTCCTATTCTCCCAACACAAAACCCCACATTCATGCAATACAAAGGTGTAAATGAGATTTAGTAACTCTACCTTAAGTCCTTCATTTGATGGCGGTCCCTTTGATTTCAATCACTCTTTGATTGCAAGCCTCCTCCCAAAGCTGACCTGCATTCACACATGAACAAACAAAAAACTGCAAACATGCATTTCATATACTAATTGTTGGGTTAGTTGTGACAATATCATGAAATAAACATTCAACTTGAACACATGATATGGTGGGATGGGAAAACTATTCCTTTTTGTATTAATCTTCACAAGAGTATACTTACAATATGTGGTCAACACTGCTCCTTGAAACTGGTCTTGGGCTCCTCTTCAACTGTCCTCCATCTACTTTTCTCTATATTTCTCTTGGCACAAGGAAGTCTAAATGTTGGGACAAGGGTAGTGCTCAATTGGGTATAGTTTCTTTACTATGATTTTTCCTCCTTTCAAATGGGACCCTTAACCCTTATTTTATAGGCTAGAAGGAGCTAGGTATTTGGTCGAATGACTGGCCATGCATGGATGAAAGGTTTAGTTAACTTACCCAAAGTTGTGTGTTTCATCATCAACTTTCCTTTTTTCATGCTTTTGTAGGTACACACATACTGTAGTGAGTTAGCTAGAGTGTACACACGGGCTGTAGTGGAGCAGGATGTGTGGGCCTTTAAAAAGGGTGTTTTTAAGAAGAGGTGTTTAGTACTGGCTTGGAAAAGAAGGCATATGAGATGGCCTGATGTTAGGTAAGAATGTGTGGTGAAAATTAGGGTTATAACATGGGGTGAGTACTTGCCTATATTTAGAGAAAATAAAGATGATAAACTTGCAGATCATTTGCTTGAATTCCATGAGGTCATGCATCAATTGGGCATACATCATGAGGATGTATTAATGAAGATGTTCATGTACTCATTATAGGGATATGCTCATGAATGGTACCGATCTTTTCTTCCTGCTAGCATATCTTCCCTTAAAGAGTTCCATGCAACATTTAGTGATCATTGTAAAAGGTTTTTTCCAACTGATTTTCTTTTTGAAAATTGTTGTGAGGGTTTGATTTATATATGAAGAATCTTATAGTTGTTTCCTCTAATAGTATGAATCATAAGGGAGTTAATGTTAAACAAGTGGAAGAAGAGTCATCCCCTTGTGAAATCTTCTCTTTTTTTCTATTCAAGAGGAAATTTTTATTGATTGTTCTGATGATAAAAAACATGATCAGAATTTCGTAGAAACATTTGACATTATATCATATATCTATAAAAATGTTTGTTATGATGATATTTCCGCTCCAAAACTTGACATAGATCATAATACTATTATGTAGTCATATTCCCAAGGACGTCATGAAATAGAGGATTTTAAAGTTCAAGTCTCGTGAATTTTTAAACACCAACACATATATGATAAATCTTCTGATGATGAGGAGAATATTTCTACAATGATACATATGGAATTACTTAATAGTAATTCAATCTATGATAATTTCGAAGCATGTTATTTAGAGAATGGTGGAGGATATGATATTGAAATCACAAAGAAGAATATAGGTTTCTGGTATGAATTGAACATGCATCATGATTTTCAAGATCTGGTGGCCACTTGCATGAAGTTATTTTTCCTAGAGGTCTTAAATGTTACAATATTTTCCATGCAATCAAGTTGTATCTTGAAGTGTAATATTGCCATTCAAGTTTTGCTAAAAAAATCTTTGTATTTCTGCGTTCTTTTATTTAGCTGCACAAAGAAAGGTTATGTTGACAAACACCTACTTTCTTGGTTGTATTGGAAATTTCTTGTTACGTGATCAACTTGACTTATGCTGGTTAGGAGTAGGAGAATAATATCGTAGTTGGAGTATTTAATTTTTAGTTCGTAGATCGTTTTTAGTGTGTTGGTTTTCAATAGCTTGTTTTGAATAAGAGACTCCATATCCCAACAATGGCACCGAGGTGTAGTTACAGTTTTGGATTCAATAATATGCATGGATGAGAGACAATAGTAGATATACATGGATGAAAAAAATAAACAAAGGTAAGAAAAGGTAGGTGGGAGAAAATTATTGAGAAGTAAGGCACCTGATCTACTGTTCTTAGAAACTCACATGGATTAAAACTTAGTGAATATCTCCTTGGACAAACACAAAGCCTCCAAAACCCTTCTTTGCATAGGACAAAAGATCTGTGCAACTCGCTAGATCCTTCGTCCTTACGTTACATTACTTATCTTTCTATAGAAACCTCATAGTAAATTGAACTTAGCCTTGCAAGCCTTACATAGTTTGCACATAACACTTATTCAACATCACATAGATGCACTACCAATTTCACTAAGCAATCACATATACTACTTCTTGCATTGCCTATCCTTCTATTTATACATTACAATAGTGAGCCTAAGTATGGGTAAACCCATAGGCCGACATCCCTTTCCCATTACATATTCCTCAAAACCCAAAAAGGACCCAAAAGGGGGCTTAGCTTCCACAATTTCCACTTCTCTTTGTGCTTTGTCTTCGAGATGATGTCGAAGTCCCAAAAATGGTCAATTATGACCAAGTGTTCCTCAAAACTTGGTCAAGGGCCAACACAATTTAAGGAATGTTTCTCACATAACTGAGGTAGAAAAAACAAACATTAAAACTTTCCTTTTTTCCTGATGCCTGACATTATGCTTTGAGCCTTAAGTATAAACTCATGAACAACATCTTTTTGGCACTGTTTCTGGGGATGAAGAAACGGAGTTATTTTTCCTTGGGAGAACGACATGGTAAGTTTCTCTCTTTGATAGTGAACAAAGATTGAATACATTATAAGGAATACCAAAAACAATTTTTTTTTATAGGAGGAGATGACATGCAAGAATTTGAGGAGTTAGAGAAAGATATGAATAATCTTGGTGATGATTGTCAACAGCCTCATTTGATAAGGCAAGATTATGAAAGGTATTTAAACTCAAAATACCGCTCTAATGATGATGATAGCATAAATATCACAGGATATTCTTCTTATCAAGGAATCAACGATAATATAATGGCCAAGATACAACATAAGTATAATTTAAGGCCTAGAGATAGAAATATCAAAACTACCCAACCAAAGAAAATATTGTCGAGAAGTAAATCGACTGAGGCAGCTCAACCAACATATGACTCATAGACTGCCAAAGTAAAAGTAGCTGACTCACAGATTGCCAAAATAAAAGCAGTTGAAACGCAAATGGTTAAAGCAAAATCAGTTGAGACACAGATTGCCGAAACAAAAATAGTTGAACGAAAGAAACACAAAATAATAAATCAGAAAAAATGGAGATAGAAATCCAAACCAGAGAAGCTGATAAGACAATGGGAAGTTTCAATCTAGAAAATGAGATAAATAAGATCAAGATCCTTGTACCTCTGGTTGAACTGGAAAAAAACCCTATATACAGAAAAAAAATTTCCAAAATGATAAATTTTTCGGATATTGAAAGTCAGGCTGACATTATAAATTTAGAAGATGATAAACTGAATATAATTTTTGGTCCGCACTTTGAAGGTGCCATAGATATCGTCACCCCTTTCTACATTACACTGACTGTGCATGATCATCTGCTCCATAATTGCATGTTGGATTCTGGAGCCTCCCACAATGTGATTCCCAAAGCCATTATGGATAGTCTTGGACTCGAAATCACCAGACCATACGAAGATCTGTATTCTTTTGATTTGAGAAAAGTTAAACATATGGGTATGATTAAATATTTAGTGGTTAATCTTGTGCAAATTCCAGTAAAAGGTGTTCTGATGGATGTGGTTGTTGCTGATATCCCTCCAAAGTATGACATGTTGTTATCCAAGTCTTGGGGCACCAATATTGGAGGATCCCTTCAACTTGACATGACATACACTACAATCCCGATCTTTGGCTCACAGTTCACTTGCCTGTACAGAGAAACAAAGTTGGCATATATAGTAAGTGCTCCACTGAATCCAAATAATTACCATGTTTATGTCACATATCARTATTTATGAAACTGTATTTTATCGATTGATGATGAGTTAGATGAATTTATAGAAAAACATTGTACAGAAAAAGAAAAAATAGAAAAGACAAATAAAAATGTATATAATACTTGAGTTTGGAAAATGTATTTTGATGGTGCTTCATCTTGTGAAGGAGCGAGAGATGGAGTTCTTTTTGTGGCACCCAAAGACGAGTTTATTATCCATTTTTATTACAGGTTACAATGGGACATCAATTACACTAATAATGTATGCGAATATGAAGCCCTGGTCTTAGGATTAGAGGTTGTCAGGAAGTTGAAAATTAAAAACTTGGAAGTCTACGGTGATGCAGAATTAATTGTAAAATAGATAAATCGACAGTACCCGGCCAAACACTTGAGGTTGAGGTCTTACATAAATTGTTCCTCGGGATTGAAATTTGTTTCTCATCGGTTAATGTTCACTACATCCCCAGAACAGAAAATCAATGGGCAGATTCATTGGCCAAAGTAACCTCAATGTTTGTACCTTCTACTATTTTCAAACTGAAGTATAACATAGAAATGAGGCACATACCCTCAATACCAAACAATATACAATAGTGGAAGGTCTTCGAAGATGATGAAAAAATCAGACAATTCCTAGAAATGGTGGACAACTTTGCTGAAACACATATTGACCAAGAAAATCARAATGACCTTGCTTGGATCATGTGGGAAGTGGAAGATCCTAAGGAGTTTCAAGATAATATCACTAAAGAAACACAAACTAATAAATCAGAAAAAATGGAGATAGAAATCCAAACCAGAGAAGCTGATAAGACAATGGGAAGTTTCAATCTAGAAAATGAGATAAATAAGATCAAGATCCTTGTACCTCTGGTTGAACTGGAAAAAAACCCTACATACAGAAAACAAATTTCCAAAATGATAAATTTTTCGGATATTGAAAGTCAGGCTGACATTATAAATTTAGAAGATGATAAACTGAATATAATTTTTGGTCCGCACTTTGAAGGTGCCATAGATATTGTCACCCCTTTCTACATTACACTGACCGTGCATGATCATCTGCTCCATAATTGCATGTTGGATTCTGGAGCCTCCCACAATGTGATTCCCAAAGCCATTATGGATAGGCTTGGACTCGAAATCACCAGACCATACAGAGATCTGTATTCTTTTGATTCGAGAAAAGTTAAACGTATGGGTATGATTAAAGATTTAGTGGTTAATCTTGTGCAAATTCCAGTAAAAGGTGTTCTGATGGATGTGGTTGTTGCTGATATCCCTCCAAAGTATGACATGTTGTTATCCAAGTCTTGGGGCACCGATATTGGAGGATCCCTTCAACTCGACATGACATACACTACAATCCCGATCTTTGGCTCACAGTTCACTCGCCTGTACAGAGAAACAAAGTTGGCATATATAGTAAGTGCTCCATTGAATCCAAATAATTACCATGTTTATGTCACATATCAGTATTTATGAAACTGTATTTTATCGATTGATGATGAGTTAGATGAATTTATAGAAAAACATTGTACAGAAAAAGAAAAAATAGAAAAGAAAAATAAAAATGTATATAATACTTGAGTTTGGAAAATGTATTTTGATGGTGCTTCATCTTGTGAAGGGGCGAGATATGGAGTTCTTTTTGTGGCACCCAAAGACGAGTTTATTATCCATTTTTATTACAGGTTACAATGGGACATCAATTACACTAATAATGTATGCGAATATGAAGCCCTGGTCTTAGGATTAGAGGCCGTCAGGAAGTTGAAAATTAAAAACTTGGAAGTCTATGGTGATGCAGAATTAATTGTAAAATAGATAAATCGACAGTACCCGGCCAAACACTTGAGGTTGAGGTCTTACAGAAATTGTTCCTTGGATCTGATTGAAATTTGTTTCTCATCGGTTAATGTTCACTACATCCCTAGAACAGAAAATCAATGGGCAGATTCATTGGCCAAAGTAACCTCAATGTTTGTACCTTCTACTATTTTCAAACTGAAGTATCACATAGAAATGAGGCACATACCCTCAATACCAAACAATATACAACATTGGAAGGTCTTCGAAGATGATGAAAAAATCAGACAATTCCTAGAAATGGTGGACAACTTTGCTGAAACACATATTGACCAAGAAAATCAGAATGACCTTGCTTGGATCATGTGGGAAGTGGAAGATCCTAAGGAGTTTCAAGATAATATCACTAATCACCAAATGTTGATATTGAAAAATAATCAGATCCCTAAAGGTCTGATTCCTTTGGAAATATTATTTGATCATGATGATATTCCCATAAAGTCTACTTTGCAGCCTCAACCTAAAGAGGTTGAAGATTGTGATATAGGCACCAAGGAAACTCCTAAGCTGGTAAAAATATCTAAATATATTCCTCTTGAAATGAAAAGAAAATATGCATAGTTAGTCAAGTTGTATAAGGACATTTTTTCCTGGTCTTATGATGAATTAATAACTTATGATGCCACCGTAATCGAACACAAAATTCCCCTAAAACAACGTGTTAAACCATTCAGGCAAAAGCTCAGACAAATAAATCCCATACTACTTCCTGTGATAGAAAAAGAAGTAAAGAAGCTCCTAGATGCTAAGATCATTGTACCACTCAGGTATTTCGAGTGTTGATTAAGGTTGGTTGTCATTGATTTCAACCCTTGAAGAAATCCCTGTAGCACAAAGGTTTGGGTAATAGAACCAATTTTGTTTGATGTAAATATGGATGAACTCCAAAGTGGTCCCCTTATGGTGAAATCCCTTACGGGAATATTCTTTGCGAAGTGAGAGAACCCATGCTTAATTATGGAATAATGTGATGAAGGATAGTGAATTTGTCAGTGAAACTATCCTATATGGATAGTGTTTGTCATGCCATTTCTGGTGGTATGTGGAATGTCACATAACTCCTCACGGTTAGAGAGTTATGACCATATGAAGTTGGAGAACCCATCATAAGTCTTATAGAATCCCCCAAGGGTCAAAGTGATTTGCAAAAGAAATTATTTTAAATGAAGAAGCCCTAAAATAAGGAAAGTGTAAATCTACATAAAGATATAAATAAGAGGAGAATATCACTCATTAAACACACACTTGTACATTTTGTATATCTATTTTCTTGTGTATATCTTCTTGTAAATACTTTTGGATACATCTGAAGTGGCGAACGTCTAAGGTAGAAAGATGGTTGACAGAGAAATTATAGGATTTACAAAAAACCCCATTTTTTGAGGCATACGTAGTCTGTCTGTGTATAGGGTGCATACAATACACAGGTTGTCTATGTATAGGGAGCGTACGTATGTGGGATGGTTGTGTACAGGGTGAGCACATGTTGGTAAAGCCATGGAAACTTGAGAAAATAAAAATGCAGAGGTTCTAGATTCTGAGATCAAGCTCCCAGGAAGGTCTAAAGTGCTCAGATACATCAGATCCATACATTGGTTCAAAAGGCATGTCTTATTTCTATGAATAGTTGGATTTTGAAGTATGCATGAGGAATGACAATGTAGATTTGAGGATTTTTCCTAGAGAGACTAGTGGCTACATGGGATCTTCTGCATAATTCAGATCTATAGAAATACAGTGTTGGCATATTTATCATTGATACTTCTTATGAGGAACATCTTATATTTCTTGGCATATGGATAAGGGTTTTTATGGTACATGGTTGAGAGCTTGTATTTGTGTAGTAGTTGATGTATTGAGAGACTGATTTTCAAAAAGGGGTTGATGAATAAGATCATGTGAGGGATATTATACTTGTTCATGATTACAGATACCTATATGACACATGACTGAGAGAGACATACTTGCCTTGAGTAAAGGTTATATATGAGGATGCATGCACATGGTACAATTACAATCTGGATACAGTGACAGGTTACAGATCTATGTGAAAGAAGTTACAGAGGGTTAGAAGTTTTTAAGTGAAAGGAAAACCTAGTTCTAGAAGGCATACATAGGCTGCATAATAGTTAAGTCATGTACATACATGGGATCCATAACATATAGGGCATGTACATACGCAGGCTGCAACACTATAGGTCATGTATATGTTTTATTTTTGTAGATACATGTTTATTTCAGGTACAGATTGATTATAGGGAAATTGTATAGATTGGATACAGGGAAGTGGTACAGGTTGACACAATTGTACAACAATATATCTCACAGTGATAGGTTGATAGTGGTTCCATAATTCTAATTCTACTTCAAAGTAGTTGGACAAGGCAAGGACATGTGGTTGTAGCTGAAGAACATAGGGGTTTGTATCCTCCTTTTGGTTGTAGCCAGAGAATTTGGGAGTTGGAGCTTCCCTCAGGTTGTAGCCTGAGAAACTAGGGGGTTGGAGCCTCCTTCTAGTTGCAGCTAGAAAACAAAGGAAGTTGGTGATTCCAATGAATGTAATAATACATTAACCTACTGGTGTTCCAATTATTGATTGAGATACAATGATCAGACAAAGACATACATGCATTAAACGATGGAAAGAAAAATAGTTTCCTTAGCTCTAATCATTGATCACACATTAACACAATGATTTAATTTTCATCATTAGAGACAAGAAATATAAAAATATTGAATCAGATAACTTATCAATAGGTTCAGAGGCTCTTATTCATGAGATAAAATCATAAATAATTCTTCCTCGGATCCAATCACACACACTTTTGATGGAAAATGAACATAAAGTTGTCTCTAGTCCTAAACATGACTTTTCAATTAAGGTAGCTCTGAAATAGTTCTTTACAAATACAAAAATGAAGGTCTTTGCAAAATCCATCAACCCCTTAAACCTACAGAAGATGCATATTTATCAGAGTTGAAGAGGCTCTCGTCCATCTGGGACTGAGATTTAACTCTACATTAAAATTGTAGAACGACTAATTAAATTGACTAAAAACTGCTGGAATACAATAATGTATACTTCAGTAAAATAATGTATACTTCACACTTGAATAAATAAAAAAAAGAGTGATTCTTATCACACATAGAAGACCACTTATTAATTTAATCTAAAATGGTTCTGAAATTGATTAACTAAAAACTGCTATTGTTTTTTAGACTGAACTGATGCATGCATTGGGTGAACTCTAATTGTGGTAGAAAATGATTCGAGTGACAAGGTTGAGTTCTGCATTGATCATGGTGTGCACGCGTGCTGTTGGAGGCCACTAGAGACAAATATATGTGCAACATGAAATTATCCCAGAGTGACGTGGTGACTTGACGTCATATAATCACTTGATTGCGGAATTTGTTGAGGGTGGTTTGGGTCCACACCGCTCCGACCCCAAAAACCCACCACAAGCTGCCACATACCTCATAAGCTATACCATGGTTTCAATTGCGGGACCGCTCTGGAAAATTAACGTTCGAACATTTTTCATCCCCGCAATGAAGTGTGACTGTCGATCGTGTTGCAATCTGCGATCTGGGTAACCCTGCCATTTTAGTGCCCTTACTAAATTTTCTATTGGTCTGCCATATTAGAACCTCCCTAGCTATAGTTAGCAATGACGAAAATTTCTTGGAGCTCGAGATATTTTGAATGCGGAGCATGAATATCTCCCAAAGTGAATTTCTCTCGCAGTGACGTGGCAGTCTCTCATCACTTTGACATTTTGGAGTTCGAGAGCCTTTGAATGTTGTTCTTGGAAATCCTTCGAAGGATGATCTCCCGAATATGACATGGCGACCAGATGTCATATCAGTGATGTGCATGGAAAAAAGGGTGACATGTGTCATGTGGAAATGGGCGACTAACGCAACCAAATGACTTGGAATGAGTGCCATGTGTCATGATTGATGAGTGTGTCGTGTGTCTCAACTGATGGTTTCCACGTTCTTCGACACTTCAAGCTTCGTGATTTTTGGATTGTGAAGCATGAAGTTCTCCCAGAGTAGTATGGGCCCGAAGTGACATGGCAGCCTAACGTCCCTTCCAAACATTGAAACTTGGCGTTTAAGAGATTTGGAGTGCATAATATTCATATCTCTTAGAGGACCAGACTCCTAGATTCATTAACCAACACTTATCGCTAATTAACCCAGGATTTATTCTTCAACATTTGGTGTTTAGACACTTTGGCTCTTTGACACTTTGATGATCTGTGCTTGTCTTGAAGTAAAACCTCCCAGATGGTTGATCTCTCAGATCTAACGTGGAATTTTGATGTCATATCACTGATGTGTTATTGAAAGAAGGGTGACATGTGTCACCCTAAAATGGATAGATGATGTAGCCAAAGGTGCCTAAAATAAGTGCCATGTGTCTTAACTGATGAATTCCATGTGGCTCCATTGTTTAAGCATTCAGGAGTTTTGAGTGCTAAGTGTGGAGATCTCCAGGATGTTTCGATGCCAAAGTCACATATTAAAGTTTATGTAACTGTGTGATTAAACCTCACGTGAGTTTGAGACTCTGCATGCACGAGAGTCATTGATCTACATCGACTATTAGATCTTCACCGTTGAATATTTGACCTATCTGTTTGGATTGAAATCTAAGCCCGAAATGGACTTCTCTGAATTGATGCATCTTTCCAGTGGAATCTTACTGTGTATACAAAGCACTTGGTGGTCTTGGATGTCTCCTGCACACAAAAAACTTGGTGGACCTGTTGCACGCTCAATCAATGGCAAACATGATGACAAGTATTTCAAACCAAATCATGACACACAATTATCCTTCAAGAAAACACAAACAATTTGCGCAAAGAATCAATCGAGAAAGATAATGATGAAAAACCACGTCATTTAGTAATGGGAAATTGACTCAACCAACTAAAAGAAGAATTATTTTCAAGAAGGTATAGGGAAAATGAGGCAGGAGGGGCAAGAGGAGCGTTTCATTTCAGTGTTGGGTATTTTCCTTTAGACATACATTCCTAGCTACAATGTCCTATCCTGTCGATTCCTAAAAGTATCAAGGATTGATGATTGACGATAAACCTACCTAAGTTTTCTTGGACCAACTCTCTTGAAAAACTCCTAATTCCGGAAACACATCAGGGATCAATGATATGTTTGTCATATAAAAATGATTGTTTTACCCTTTCTAGATTTCCTCAACCCTGTTAAAGCACATCGATCATCAACTATCTGTGATTGCTTTACGACTTTTGTCAATTTCTATCCTTCTCGTATTTTTCTGGTGAGGCTCAATAAATCAATAAGGTCATTTATTAGTTGTAGCCATTTAAGGTTGAATGAAAACAAACAGAGATAAACCAATTCCCTAAAATGAAATCGATTTATACAAATGAAGAAAACAAGTGGTACCCAAAAAGTGACAAAATTTTATAAGGATTTTAGGGTGTGTTGAGTGCTTAACAGAATCAAGGAGGTAGATGAATACATTTTAATTATTAAATTCCATAAAGGGACTCCCATTCATAAAGTAAAAGAGGTCATGGTGGCATTTACCCACAGATGTTGACTAGGAGCAAAGCTTCTAAATCAGGCGGGATACTTAAAATTCAAATTGTAGTAGAAAGGGAGGAAAGCGACCCCCCTATGAAAAAGTGTCTTAAGGTCCTCAAGGAGACAAAAATCATGGATGGAAAACATGGAAAGTATGACACACTATAGGATACCCCTGGAAAAGGAAATCTTACTGGAGAATCCGATTTGAGTGGGTCACCTAAGGATACTTGCACCTGTATGGAGTTGGTAAATGAGTTAAATGTTGTTGATATTTTATATGAGGACAATATAAAAATGAGTAGGATGAAAAGGAAAATTAAGGAACTAAAAGTTGTGGAGGGATGCATAAAGAGAAGAAATGCATTGTTGAAGGACTCTAGTGCAAGGTTCTAGGAAGAAATCTCTCTGCTAAAAAAGGAAAATAAGAAAGTGGCTAGGAATGCACAATGATGGTATATAAAATATCCCAAGATTCACCTACAAAATCAAAGGATTACACCTAGAATTGAAGGGATGCAGACAACAACCGCAAGACCTAGCGAGCTTAATCAGACAATTTCTCATGCCTGATGCAGGGTTTCGTTATATAGGGAACACAATTTTGGGAAGGATGGAAAAAAGTTTTTTCATGAGGACATGGAATCCCTTAGGTCTGGGGAATATATAGAGCCTTGGTTTTTTCATATTTGGTGTGGTCTATATGAACCAAATTTTCCCATATATCCTATTATTTACTCTTTAGTTTCACCTTACAACACAACTTGCTTCCTTATTTTTCCCGTGCTTATGTTCTTGGCTCAAAGGTATTATTGTACTTAAAGTATTTCATTTCTATTTGATTAATAGATGAAAAGTTGCTTCATTACCCAATTTGATGATATTACTAAATTATTCCTATAGTTTTTAAACTACTCATGTAGGTTGCAGAGTAGTTTATAAAGTCATCACGATGGTTAACATATGTGCCAACACCTCTAGAAATTTTGGAACATTGATTTTGTGGGTAATGCACTCACATGGACATATATCAACCAAATCAATTGAGATCATATCGAGAAAATCGTTGCCTGTGGTCAAACCTCAACAATTTTTGTAGTTTACAATGTTTCATTCCTTCAGTCATGAAATTGTAACCAAATAACAAAATAGGAACGTTGTGGTTATCTCCATTGCTTTTATTTGATATTTTTATCCTTGGTTATATTTATCCCATCTAGCCTAGATTTGAATGATCATAATTTTTATATTGATGGTATTGTAATTATTGTTAAGATTAATGTTGTTATTAGGTTATTTTCAAATTTCTCAATGTATTTCCAAAACAATAACATAAAGAGGATCACTGAAAGAAACACAGTCACAAGGTACACAAAATTTTATCCTGGTAAACCCTCATGGGGGATAAAACTTAGAAAAAACTTCCTCAATAATGGATCTCCAATACAATTCCAAGACTAAGACCAAAAATTCTAAGAATAAACTAAGACTAAGCATGTGCCTCTCTTCTCCTTCCTCCTAAAACTGCAACTGCCTTCAAAATATGCAAACTGGATGAGTGAGTGAGTGAGTGAATGAACAAGTGAGGTGCCATCCTAACTTATAAATACTTTTTGAGGAGGCACTAGGGTTGTGTCTCTTCACTTAGTAGGGATGAATTCTTACAAGAGTGATTAAAACCACTTTGTGAACCCTAGGGGCCACCTTTACAAATGTCGTTATATAAATATGGTTTGACCAATTCACAAAAGGGGATTTGGTCTTACACAATTCCCGACATGATCAAGACATAAAAGGGGATTTGATATATAAGATAATAGATCAAATATAATTAGAATATTCTTCCAATTTACAATATGTCAACACTTCCCCTTAACAAGAAGGGTATTTTACTGACATAACCCAATACAACATTATTAGGAGAGAGAGAGAGAGGGAAACATCATCATCATCAACATCTCGAACACTGAATCACACATCTACAAATCATCGTACATTTTTCTCATCATCAATATCATCATCGTTCATAGGATGGAGTTGGAGTAGCATCATCATCATCATCAATATAAAGCTGAAACATCAACATAAATTAGCATAAATCTAGAACAAAAATATCACCAACCTGAGGCTGGTACACCATCATCAACAACACAAGGTTGAAACAATAACATCATTAGCACATGGATGAGACAACATCATCATCATATGGAAACAAAATGGGACAGGTGCAACAACAACATTTTGTGGTACTTTGATAGACCGTCCTTACTAGACCTTCAGGATCTTCCCTTGAATCATAATATTCCCTAGGATATAAAATCCTAACAAGCTACCATGTGGTGCTCTGAAAAAACATCCTTACCTGAACTTCGTGATGTTCCCATGAATCATAAGGTTACCTGTGGTATAAAATCCTAACAGAGCTACTACTACTGACCAAAACTAGCATATACATGAACAGGTACATTGACAGACCATCCTTACTGAACCTTCTGGATATTCCCAGGGATGATCAATCCCCTAGGATAAAAAATTCTAATGGAGCTACCTGCTATTGGTCAGGATACTATAGTATCATAAACATCACTCCCCCTTTCAAGAGAGGTCCTTTCAGAAAAAAAACTAAGCTTGTCTTGAAAGTACTCAAACTTCACATGAGACAAAGTCTTGGTCAACACATCTACAACCTCCTCATCTGTGCTAACATATTGGATCTTTATAGCTCCCCTTTACACCATATCATGAATTTAGTGATACCAGATATCTATGTGCTTTGACTTATCATGGAACACTAGGTTCTCTGTCATCTTTATACAACAATGGTTATTACATATGATCACGATTGCTTCCATCTCCATATCGAACAAACCTGTCAACAACTTCCAAAGCCATATTTCTTCACAACTAGTGTAGCATGCTGCAATGTACTCCACTTATTTCGTGTTAAGAGAAATATTGGATTGATTCCTGTTGGAACAAATATTAAAATTTTGGCTTTCAGTATCTTAGGAGGAAAAAATTTATAGTGTTTAGCTACCAAAAGAGTAGACTTTTGGTAGCTTAAATTTCAAGTTTCATATGTCATTAGTTGTCGAAAGTGTATCGGCTGAGACCAAGCATTCAAGCCCCATGAATCAAGCCACATGGAGGAAGATATTATGAGTAGGTGCAAAAATAATGCAAATAAATGACATAAAATCTCTATAATAAGGTTTTAAAAAAATGCCACGTCACCATTTTGGGTTTTTGGCAATCGATGGTTTGGCCGACATAAAGATTTTGACCACTTCCCATTTTCCCAAAAACTGAAAGCCGAAATCGGGGTTTTGAGAATTTTGGTGGCTTACGACACTCTGAAATCACACTGTTAGCCGCCAAAATCTAGGACTTTCGGCAGCTAAGATACCCTTGTTTTCGGCTTGTTAGCCACTGAAATCACAGATTTTTTATATGCAAAAAAATTCCTTTGGAAAAAACTATTTTTCTCAACCTTGGGGAGGCCATTTTATTCATTTGAATAGTTGATCGACATACAAAGATGCTAATATTTCTAGTGGTTTCTTCATAATTTCATTTTGATCTTAGGAATCCAGTCAAAAGTCCCCTGAAAGGTGAGGTTAATTTTCATAAATATGGAATTTTTTACTGTGCTGAGTCATCATTTTCAAATGATGATTCTGAGGGACTGAAGGATCATTTTGAGAAACGGTCAGAGAATTTTGTGCCTAAAACATCATAGATCAATATCCTCTCTTAGTTCTCTTACAAGTGTCACATATTGGGAGAATCGAATCCATCTTCGAGCCCTAATTTTTGGATCTCATATTTTGTTAAGGTCCTAACCCGCACATAGGTAGATCAATGTATTCGTATGTAATAAAGGTCAATATTAATAAGACCTTTCAATAAAATAGAATAAGGTGGATGTAAGAAGACTTGATAGAAGCTTCCGCTTCTAGAAGGATCTTCCTCTAGATGCTTCTTTTTAGTATAAATAGGAGTCGAGGGTATGAGAACCCTAGCTTGGATATTATTGTAATAGAGCGCTGCTCGACTGGAGGTTGCCCCCTCGAAGAGGCCCGTGAACATTGCTATCTGATTCAAAGTGTTATTTCTGTTGCTATTTCGTATATCATTTCTGTGTATTGTGAAGATTATGCTGGATATTTTACTGTTATTCTGTCATTTCTCGCATTTCGTTTTTGTTCTACATATTTTATATATCTGGTATCTTGCAAGTGGTATCAGAGAAATTTCCTTGGCAGAAATTGTTGGTATTTTTTTTTCAGGGTAGAGATGTATTCCGACGTCTTTAAGCCACAGAGATCTGTCGTTATGCGCATAAACCCGCGGTTCAGGGATTCATACACGCAGGAAATACAAGTGGTTCTTAAGCACGCGTTTGTTGGCCACCCTTGTAACCCCTGTTGGTACCCCTTCGAGTGGTAGCGCATCAGACAACACCTGTGTACGGACCGATCTAGATTTTCTGAAGCCCTCTGTAGATAAACCTATCGGCCGTCGGACTGTTATAGTGTCACCGAGAACAACACTCGGGAATATACTCTCTAGTACTTGGGTAGTCGAGTAGTACGGATAAGGGTATGGTCTATTCTCCTTAGTTAGTGCCCTGAGATATTGGGCCAAGTACTACTGTTGGACCCCGCATGTATATCAGAGAGCTATAGCACAGGGCAAACCCTTGTCTGTAGAACCCTTGAATACCTAG
>JZKD02S1645327.1:96547-138684 GCA_000966675.3 Picea glauca
TAACTCATACCGTTACCCATCAAACAAACTTGGGTCCATTACCCAAACCTGGGGTCTCCAACTTCTCATGGCCATAACTCTCTAACCATGAGGAATTATGTGATGTTCCACATACAACCGGAAATGACGACAAGAAGTATCCATCTAGGATATTTTCCCTGACAAATTCACTTTCCTTTATCTCATTATTCCACAATTAATCATGGGTTCTCTTACTCCACAAAGCGTCTTCTCGTGAGGGCTTTCACCATAAGGGGACCACTTTGGAGTTCATCCATATTTAATTCTTATCAACCATGACAAAAAAATAATGAGTCATATTTACATCAAACACTATTGGGTCCATTGCCCAAACCTTTGTGCTACAGGTCTTTTTTCAAGGGTTGACATCAATGACAACCAACCTTAATCAACAATGGTAACCTGGTACATAAATTATGAAGGCCTCAGAGGCCTCACATTATCCAACAAATATTCCCTTCTTTCTTGAGGGATCTAACTTCTCTTTTCTTTTGGAATGTGTACAAATACTGGAAAACCAAATATTTTGAGATGGATTAGTTCTTTCTTCTTCCCGATAAACATTTCTTCGGGAGTTTTGAATCCAAGTGCACTATGGGATAAACTATTTTGGACATATACTATTGTTATTGCTACTTCAACCCATAATTGCATTGGAAGACATTGATCATGAATCATAGTCTTTACTACTTCCATTATTGTTCTATTCTTTTTTTCTACTACACCATTTTGTTGAGAATTATAGGGAGTGGTGAGCTCCATCTTAATCCCGACATCTCTACAAAATATTCCAAATTCATTTGAGGTGTACTCTCCTCGATTATCTGACTTGGGTATCTTGATTTTTCTTTAGGAGAGGTTTTCTACCGAAGCTTTGAATTCCTTAAACTTTCTGAGTACTTCATCTTTTTATTTCATGAAATAAACCCAAGTCTTACAAGACTAATCATCAATATATGATACATAGTATACATACGCTCTTAGAGAGGTGGATGGCATTGGACCACATACATCTAAGTGGTTGAGTTTCGATATTCCTTCTATTTTACTGTCATTCTTTGGGATATGATTCTTTATGTTCTTTCCTTGTGCACAACCCTTGTATACACCTTCATGATCAAACTTAAATTCTGGTAAGCCTGTAACTACCTTTCTTACATATGGTAAGGATTTGTAGTTGATGTGAGCTAGTCTTCTATGAAAAAGTTCACAAGGATTTTCAGTAGAGTGAGTTAAGGCTACATTTGAGTGACCTTTTAAATTGTACAAACCTCCTTCTTCTATTCCAATAACAACCACATCTTCTATTGCTTTTAATTTAGGCCACATAAGAAATTCACCATCTATGAATGAAACCCTAAAACTTTATTATCTAGGGCATAGATAGAATGTAAGTTCTTTGTCAAACTTGGTACATAGAGTAAATCCTTCACTCTCATCAGAGTTCTTGAATCCAGTTTGTAGGTGGATTCTCCCATTCCTTTGATAGGGTATTGATAATCATCTCCAAGTGAAACTCTTTTAGGGAAGTCCTTTTTTGTAAGGATAGAGAGAATGTCTTTATGTCCTATCATGTGCTTAGAGGAACCTCTATCTATGAGCCAAGTATCCTATCCAAGTGTCATAGATCTTGAGAGGGCGAAAACGAAAACATAATCTTTAATTTCTTCTTTAGTCAACTTATTGGGTGGCTCATCATATTTAGCTGCATGGGAATGATTTTTTTTGTTATTTATCTTCTTGTATTCTTCCTTTATGGAAGGAAAATTCTTAGCAATGTGTCCCATCTTATCACAATGATAACATTGACAAGAGGAGAAATCTTTTCCCTTTCTCTAACCGTTATGATATTTCTGGAATCTCTTTGGAGGGTCAGATTCTTTATGAAAATTGTTCTACTTTGGGAAATGAGACCTTTTATTTTCTCCTTTATCATGAGAAGCTAGGGCTTGATATTCATTTCTTAATAGTATGACTTCTCGATTGGCTACTCTTGCTTCTTCTTGAACACATTCTTCCTATAGACTATCAAATTGGTGTTTCTCTTTTCTTGCACATATAGATTGGATAAAGGAATCCAAAGGTCTTGTGAGACCATCAAGAGTTGTCATGATGAGTTAATATTCATCCAAGTTGTCTCCAATTGCTTCTAACTATTCCTTGAATTGATAAACCCTAGAGAAATAATCTTGAATTTTTTCTCCTTTCTACATCTTTGTATTCTTGAGTTGGGTTCTCAAGTTCATCTTTCGGTTGATGTTCTTTACTTCATAGTTTCTGGTTATAGCATCAAAAATATATTTTGGATTATTCTTATAAGACACTTGAGGGATCAAGTGGTATTTAATGGAATTTGCAATTATCCTTTTGGCCCTAATCATATCCTTCTTGTACTTCTCTTTGGCTGCTTCTTCTTCGGGTTTTGGTACATTTTATTTTATGATTTTTCAAAGTCATTCTCTTAAATAATGAGTCCAATTCTATACTTCTAGGCACAAAAAATTTCCACACCTTCTAACTTTTCAATAGGCTTGGTGCTTGCAGACATCTTGCCCTGGAGCTAGGAAAATGATTAGAAAGTGAAAGTGCTTAGAAAATGAATCTGAAGTTACTAGGAGATGCGCTCAGTTGAGGTGAGTTGGATGGAGCTAACTTGATCCAGATGGATATCGGTGGCCACCCACCTTTTCCAACTGGCTCAAAATAGTTTTCTGACAATTTTGGCAATTTACTATTTTTAGCAATTTTAACTTCTGGGGCCATTTTGAGGGCCTAAATGAAGGTTTTTTGGGATAGAGATCCTTAATGATAATTGAAGGCATATTGAGCCCCCAAAATGAATCTCCTTGACGATACTATTCCAACGGGCTATCACACGCCTACAACGGATATTGTATGCAAAAGTTACGACCCCGGGAAGTTGATGTACTAACTTACCCAAACGGGGCCCACATGACTTTTGGCGCTTCATCTCCTAGGGTTAGGTTTTTGGATGTCTAGGGTTTTTGGAATTCTTGATTATTGGAAAAATGCCTTCAGATCCTCATTGTAACCTTCCTCTTGCGAATGCATGCTTCCGTCACATCTCTTCTCAGAGATAAGCCGCCACCATTCCAGCAAGCTTGTTTCCGCTGCATTTTACAGTTTAAGCTTATTTCGTTATTGAATAGAAAACTAGTTTTACTATATCTCTGTTATTTTGTGTTAAGCACCTATTAATAATCTGTATTCATTTCGTTCTTCTCATAAAATATGGATTAGTGGTATCAGAGTGGTCTGCTCCTTCTCGTCTTAATGCATGTCCCCAACGAGGTTGGAGTACAAAGAGTTGGGTCTCGAGATTGTTTCTCTTGAGGAAAGAAGCTCTCACACGCCCAAGTGACCTCCCATGGAAAGAGAAAATAAAGATGACAGTACAGGAGATCCTTTCAAACTGTTTATTGAGGAATCCCTCATGCAATAGAGGAACGAGATGATGGATAGTTTCGTGCAAATCCTTCGGTAGCTACCAACAGGCAACACATCTTCTTTGAACGAAGGTGCCACCCCCTTCAAGGTACAAATAAACTTCAATGTTCCTATATTTGAAGGTCAGATAGACACAAATGCTATAGATAAGTGGTTGAATCTAATAGAAGGGTATTTTTCTGTCCATAACTTTTCAAATAAAGAAAAGATTACTTTTGCGCTCCTCAAATCCATTCCCCATGTCAAAGATTGGTAGGAAACTTTATATGAGCAAAAGGAAATAGAGGAAACCTCATTATTTTTAGTCATGGCCACCTGGGAATCCTTCATAGATTCTATTAAGGAACAATACTACTTTGTCGAAAGTTATGACGACCTGTATACCAAATGGACCACACTGCGACAAGAAAGAGACCAAGCAGTGTCAGATTTCACAAATATCTTCCATACCTTGCGCACCAAGTTGGGTATCAAAGATTCAAAGTGACATCTAGTGCTTGAGTATCATGGTTCTCTGCATAGATACATCCAGACTAAAATGTAATTTTTGGACATCTCATCCTTGGGTGCGGCCTACCAATATGTCGTCAAAATCGAGCAAAAGCTCAAACAAAAGACACGGCAATTTGGGCCTGGGAAACCCTCACAACAAAATCCAGGAAAGGGTAGCCCCAACCCATCAAACAAAGGATAGAGAAATAGTATCAGGACAACTAGTCCAAGCCGCAGGTAAAGAAGGACATCAGAAAGACAAAGAAAGATATCGGGAATTGGTGTGACTTCCATAAGAGCCCTTGGCATAACACTATTGATTGCTGCTCAAAGTAGTCGTTGGTGGCTGAAGTGAAAGCCTTTGAAACAGATGCAGATTATGACTCTGATCTAGAACTAGAAAGGGGAAGATGGATCATTGATGCAGAACCTAGTGCCACTGTTGCTACTGCCAAGCTCAAGCCTGGTGAACCAGCCGAGCCAGAAGAAGGAGAGAACCTCTTCCATTCACAGATGTGGGTAAAAGGCACCCCACTACACTTCATCGTTGATAGAGGTAGACAAAAGAACCTCATCTCAGTAGAGGTCATCAAGCGGCTAGCCCTGCCAACAATGTCACACCCACAACCATACACCATTGGATGGCTCTGCCAAGGAAGCGATCTCCACGTCAGCCAATAGTGTCGACTGTCATACGTCATCAAGCCCTTCAAAGATGAGGTATTGTGTGATGTTTCTCCTCTCGAATTTTATGATGTTCTTTTGGGCCAACCTTATCTATGGAAATGACATGCTTTATATGATTCTATGCCTTGTAGTGTTATTATTACTTTGAACAGGAAATTATACAGGATACCCGAGGCAGTCCCACCTAGTGATATTTCCTTGATCTCTGCTAAGCAATGTAGGAAGGTCATCTCTCATATGGGGAAGTTTGTCTTCTTCGTGATTCACTCTTAGAATAAGAGAAAAATCACAGCCACATCCAGGGTCTCTACGACTGAACTCTCCACATAGCAGAAGCAAGTATATAAGGTCGTGGAAGAATACTCAGATATCTTCTCCTCACCTACAGGGGTACCTCTACACTGCCAGGTCAAGCACCCCATCGATCTGACCCCCGACGCACCGCTACCTAATGGGCCAGTCTATCGTCATTATTTGTTAGAGAATGAGGAGATCAAGCGATAGATACAAGAACTTCTCCATAAGGGGCACATCCACCCCATCTCATCACCTTGTGGGAGCCCAATCATGCTGGTGCAGAAGAAAGATGGAACCTAGCGAATCTGTATTGATTACCGGGCTCTAAATAAAATCACAGTCAGATTACGAATCTGTATTGATTACTCATTTCCTGCTCCAACTTAAGCTAACAAAGCCACCCAGTTTATTGAGTGGATCTATTACATCTGCCAATAGGTTCAGGGTATCCTACAGAAGTCCAATGACAAGTACAAACAATGCCATGATCAGGATCGGGTGCCGCATAAGTTTTAGGTGGGCAACAAAGTTTGGTTGCACTTGTAGAAAGAACACCTTACAAGACCCCATTGGAAGCTTCGCCCACTCCTTTATGGGATGTACACTATCACCAAGGCTGTGGGGGATAATTCTTTTGAGCTCAACATTCCTCCTTTCCTTGGTTTTCACCTAGTGTTCAACGTGGATCTCGTTCGCCCTTATTTCCCACCATTATTAGACACCTCAGAAGTAGCAGAACAACTGACACCAACAGTGCTCAACCCTGACTGCCTACAATAGGCATCCAATGATTATATTGTGGATATATAGATCAAGGGCACTCAAAAACAAAGGATCCAACTTTATCGAGTCGTCAAAGCCTGGGAACTCCTGCACCAAGTCAAGTGGCTCACCTGTGGCCAAATTCAGCAAAAATTTCCTCATTTGATGGGGGACCTCAATGAAATGGAGAAAATTTATTCCTAAGGAGGGAGGATTGATTCATATGGATATCAGTGGCCACCCACCTTTTCTAGCTAGCTCAAAACAATTTTCTGACAATTTTGACAATTTACTATTTTTAGCAGTTTTAACTTCCAGGGCCATTTTGAGGGTCTAAATTAAGGTTTTTGAGGGCCTAATTAATATCCAAAGGAATAATTGAGCCCCCAAAATTAATCTCCTCGATGATACCTTTCCAACGGGCTATCACACACCTAAAACAAAGATCGTATGCAAAATTTACGACCCTGGGAAGTTGATGTACTAACTTACCCAAACGGGGCCCACATGATTTTTGGCGCTTCATCTCCTAGGGTTAGGTTTTTGGATGTCTAGGGTTTTTGGAATTCTTTATTATTGTAAAAAGTCCTTAAGAGCCTCATTTTAACCTTGCTCTTGTGAATGCACACTTCTATCACATCTCTTCTCAGAGATAAGCCGCCACCATTCCAACAAGCTTGTTTTCATTGCATTTTACAGTTTGAGCTTATTTCGTTATTGAATAGAAAACCAGTTTTACTGTATCTTTGTTATTTTTTGTTAAGAACCTGTTAATAATATGTATTCATTTCATTCTACTCATAAAATTTGGATCATAACTATTTCAGAAAATTCCAAGTTTTACCTGTTGAAATTTGACCTGTGCAAATATGGATTAGTAGTTGTGGTATTGGTTCTGGTTTCTTGGTTTTCTGGTACCAGTCAAAACTAGGGTTTGACTTCTAGATAATCTGGCCACTTAAAAGGTGCACTCAATATTCCAAAAGATGTGCTAGGGTAGGGCACACTTCCCTATATAGTTTTTGGTTATAAATTCTTCTTCAGTAAAAATCCCTAATTTCCTTGTATGAAAACAATGACGCTTTTTAGATACCTAGTGAAAGGTGCTTTCAAGATCTGATACCATGCTAATATTAATGTTGTTATTAGGTTATTTTCAATTTTCTCAATGTATTTCAAAAACAACAACATAAACAATATTACTGAAAGAAACACAATCACAAGGTACACAACATTTTATCCTCAGAAGCACTCATGGGGGAGAAAACCCAACAAAAAATTCCTCAATAATAGATTGCCAATACAATGCCAAGACTAAGACCAAAAACTCCAAGAATAAACTAGGACTGAGCATGCGCCTCTCTTCTCCTTCCTCTTGCAACTGGAAATGCCTTCAAAATATGTGCACTAGATGAGTGAGTGAGTGAATGAACAAGTGAGGTGCCATCCTCACTTATAAATACTTGTTGAGGAGGCGCTAGGGTTATGTGTCTTCACTTAGTAGGGCCGAGTTCTTCTAAGAGTGGTTAAAACCACTTTGTAAACCCTAGGGGATGAATTTAAAAATGCCACTATATAAATATGGTTTGAACAATCCACAAAAGGTGATTTTGATCTAGGTGGATATTGGTGGCCACTCACCTTCTCCAATTCATTCAAAACAAATTTCTGGCAATTTTTGCAATTTACTATTTTTTGCAGTTTTAAACTTCCGGGGCCATTTTGAGGGCCTAAATGGAGGTTTTATGGGATATATATTCTCTATAATAGCTAAAGGATTTGATTGAGCCCCAAAAATGAATCTCCTTTACTATACCTTTCCAACGGGATATCGTGCGCCTAAAATGAAGATTGTATGCAAAAGTAATGACCTCGGGAAGTTGATGTACTAACTTACCCAAATGGGGCCCACATTAATTTTGGGACTTCATCTCCTAGGGTTAGGTTTTTGGATATCTAGGGATTTTGAAATTCCTGTTTATTGTAAAAAGGCCTTCAAAGCCTCATTGCAATCATTTTCTGGAAAATTAGTGCAGCCATCACATCTCTTCTCAGAGATAAGCCACCACCATTCCAACAAGCTTGTTTTCTGCTGCATTTTATAGTTTCAACTTATTTCCTTATTGAATAGAAAACCAATTTTATTGTATCTTTGTTATTTTGTGTTAAGAATCTTTGAATAATCTGTATTCATTTTGTTCTACTCATAAAATATAGATCAATGGTATCAGAGTAGTCTTCTCCTTATCGTCTTAATGCATGTCCCCAACGAGGTCAGGGTACACAGAATTGGGTCTCAAACTTGTTTCTCTTGAGGAAGAAAGCTCTCACACTCCAAAGAAGCCTCTCATGGTAGGTGAAAAAAAATATTTTGGGATAGGAGATTCTTTCAAAATGTTGCTTGAGGAATCCCTCACACAATAGAGGAACGAGATGATGGATAGTTTCGCGCAAATCCTTTAACGACTACCAACAGGCGATGCAATCTTCCTCGAGCGGAGGCGCCACCCAGTTCATGGTACAAATCAACTTCAATATTCCTTTATTTTAAGTTCAGATAGACACAGATGCTATAGAAAAATGGTTGAATCTACTAGAGGGGTATTTTTCTGTCCATAACTTTTCGAATAGAGAAAATATTACTTTTTCACTCCTCAAATACGTTCCCCATGTCAAATATTGGTGGGAAAAATTCTGTGACAAAAAGGAAACAGAGGAACCCTCATTATTTATAGTTGAGGCCACTTGGTAATCCTTCAAGGATGTTATTAAGGAGCAATACTACCATATAAGAAGTTATGACGAATTGTATACCAAATGGAGAACATTGTGGCAAGAAAGAGACCAAGTAGTGCCGGAGTTCACAAATATCTTCCATACCTTGCACACCAAGATGGGTATCAAATATTCAGAGAAACATCTGGTGCTCAAGTATTGTGGTACTCTCCATAGATACATCTAGACCGAAATGGAATTTATAGACATCTTGTCCTTGGGCATGGCCTATTGATATGCCGTCAAAATTGAGTAGAAGCTCAAACAAAAGACGCGACAATTTGGGCCTGGGAACCCCTCATAGAGAAAACCAAGAAGGGGTGACCCCAACCCACAGAAAAAAGGACAGAGAAAATATGGATAGCATTAGGAAAACCATTCCAAGCCACAAGCAAAGGACACAGAAAATACAAAGAATGATATCGGGAAGTGGTGTGACTTCCATAAGATCCCTTGGAATAAAATTGTTGATTACCGCTCAAAGTAGTCATTGGTGGAAGAAGTGAAAGCCTCTGAATCAGATGCAAGTTTTGACTCTGAGTCAGAACCATAAAGCGGAAGATGGATCATTGATGTAGAACCCAGTGCCATCGTTGCTACCACCAAGCTCTAGCCTGGGAGCCATATGAGCTAGAAGAAGGTGAGTGCCTCTTCCATTCACATATGTGGGTAAAAGGCACACCGCTTCTCTTCATCATTGATAGCAGTAGCCAGAAGAACCTCATCTCAACAGAGGTCATCAAGATGTTGGTAGGGATGATTTTAAGGATGGAAATTTATATTAAAATGTAGAAACCTGGGCTAATATTACTAGTCCTTAATATGCAAAATGTGAAATTTTTGGCAATAGTTTTGTAAAAATATTCAAATTTCTAAGGATTTTATATATCTTCTATGAAATTTTGGCAATTTTAAAGGTAAAATAATTTTATTCTATGGAATTTGGGCGAATAGGTTTTATCAAAAATGGAAATTGGTGAATCTTTTTTTCGGAAAAACCATGGAAAATTATCCCATTTGCGAACTTTAGCCCCTAATATCATCTATGGCAGTTGTCCCTGCCAACAATGCCACACCCACAACCCTACACCATTTGATGGCTCCACCAAGGAAGGGATCTCCATGTCAGCCAACAATGTTGACTATCATATGACATCAATCCCTTCAAAGACGAGGTATTGTGTGATGTAGATCCTCTTGAAGTTTGTAATGTTCTTTTGGGACAACCTTATTTATGGAAATTTCATGTTGTATATGATTCTAGACCTCATAGTGTTATTATCACTTTGAACAAAAAATTATATAGGATACCCGAGGTAGTCCCTCCTAGTGTTATTTCCTTGATCTCTACCAAGCAATGCAGGAAGGTCATCTCTCAGACCAGGAAATTTGTATTCTTCATGATTCGCTCTCAGAGTGAGTGAAATATCACAGCCACATCCAGGGACTCCATGAATGATATATCCAAACAACATAAGAAAGTGGATAAGGTCATGGAAGAATACTTAGATATCTTCTCCTCTCCTACCGGGGTACCTCTTCATTGCTAAGTCAAGCATCCCATCGATATAACCCTAGGTGCACTGTTGCCCAATAGGACAGTCTACCATCGCTCTTTGTTAGAAAACAAGGAGATCAAGAGGTAGATCCAAGAACTTCTCCATAATGGGCACATACGTCCCAACTCATTTCCTTGTGGGAGCCCAATCTTGTTGGTGCAAAAGAGAGACGAGACCTGGCGACTTAGCATTGATTACCGGGCCCTGAATAAAATCATAGCCCAAAACTAGTACTTGATTCCCCGAATCGAAGACCTCCTTGATTATCTCATGGGGGAAAAATACTTCAGTAATATTGATCTGAAGTCTGGCTACCACTAGGTCCCAATAGAACAGTTAAATATATGGAATATCACCTTCAAGTCAAAAGAAGGTCTTTTTGAATGGTTGGTCATGCCCTTCGGTTTGAAAAATGCTCCAACAACTTTTATGAGGATGATGAATGATATACTATGAACTTTCACCAACAATGTTTTAGTGGTGTATCTGGATGACATCCTCATCTAGAACAAGACTTGGGAGGAACACTTGTAGCATATTTAGCATGTTTTGTACACCCTGCGACAACACAAACTATATTAAAACTTCGAAAAATGCTCCTTCACCATGGACAAGGTCCATTTCTTAGGATACACCATTGATTGAAATGGTGTGCATGTGGATCCAGCCAAGATCCAGTTCACCCATGACTAGCTAGCCCCAACCACAATCACTGAACTTTGGAGCTTCTTGGGCCTTGCAAATTTCTATCACATGTTCGTGTTGGGATTATCTCATATCTCATGGGTCCTCAGCCAAGTAACTAGGGGTGGTGGTAAGGAAAAATTTGTGTGGGGCATGTCCCAACAATAAGCCTTCGATGACTTGAAGAAGTGTTTGTGCTCATCCCAAGTAATTTCATTACCAAACCTACAACATCCCTTTGAGATCGAGACAGATGCTTTAGACTATGTTGTGGGCACCGTTCTCACTCAACATGACCACCCTGTGGCATATCATAGTGAGACACTATTAGATGATATCAGTAAGTAACCTACTTATGAAAAAGAAATGTACTCTATTGTGCAAGCATGCCACCAGTGGAGACATTACATTCTTGGGAAGGAGACAATCATCCACATGGATCACAAGCCACTACAGTTCATGTAAACCCAAGGAAAATTTCAGAATGACCACCATTAGAAGTGATCCACATACTTACGGTAGTTCCACCTCAAGATGAAGTATAAAACAATAAGTACCAACCGATATGTTGATTTCCTCAGCCGACCTCTAGTTGCAGAAATTGAAATGGTGCAGGACTCTTATGGCCATGAGACCTTCAGATGGCCCCACCTCTACGAGATAGACCTTGACTTCTCCACCACTTACCAAATGTTGGGTGCCAACTCAATGGTCGATAATTTCCATCTTCAAGATGGGTTTTTGTTCCATCTGGGCCATCTCTACATTCCATAAAGCGAGCATGTGAAGCTTATTTTGGAATATCACTACAGTCGAGTGGCAAGACACTTTGGCATCAAAAATATAGTGACAGTGCTACAAAAATATTTCTACTGGATGAATATTTGACATGATGTCGAGAAGTATATCAGGTCCTGCACCGCCTATGCTATTGAAAAACCGACCACTAAGAAAGACTGCATGTACACCCCTCTTCCTACTCTTGATAGGATATGGGAATCCATCTCAATGGACTACATCTCGGGCCTCTCGTCCACCAAGAGGAGAAATGATTTTTTTTTTTTGGTTGTTGATCACTTTTCCAAGATGGCGATTCTAGTCGCTTGCAAGAATAACATCACATCCAAATCCACTACCAAGCTCTTCTTTGAACGAGTATGGGTATAGTTTGGGATCCCACAAACCCTTATCTCAGACCATGATAGCCAGTTCCTTAACACATTCTAGTCGAGCCTCTAGTCACTATTAGATACCAAGCTCACTAAATCCATTGCCTTCCAACCCCAGAAAGATGGTCAAATTGAGGTTGTCAATCACATGATCGTACATATCCTGCACATGTACAATTAAAAACACCCCTACACATGGGATGAGGGTCTTCCCTATTTCCAACATAGATACAATCGAGCCCTTCATAGCTCAATTGGCCACAACCCATTTCAGGTGGGGTTGGGATTTTGTTGGCATAGGGGAAAACCTAGGGTTCAACACTTCAACAATGAACCAACAAAAACCTAACTATCGGCCCTTTCAGAAACACTTGCGAAGAAGATGAAGTCTCACCCGAGGTAGAGGAAGGGGGGTCGCTGGACTCAGGTGTCTACAACCTAGATGGGACATAGATATGTGATTACAACACCTCAATAAAGAACTTATCCAACATTATGCATTAAATTATGATTCTTATTCACATCACATATTAACCCTAAGTGTATATCACCACAACAGTAATCAAGATTAAGCACATCTAACCATTTAGCACATAACATCAAAGGAAATATAACATTTATCCATATATCAGGCACTAATCATCAATGGATCTACCTATCACACATCAAGAACAATGCACTAAGAAAATATAACATAAACATCATGAACGAATTGCACAAAGCACATTAAAACAGGATATACGTGGTTCACCCCAGTGTGGGGCTACATCCACCAATTCTTCTTATTATTTATTATTCTCTTCCAATCTTCTTACATGAACCAAGCCAGAGAGCCAACTCCGCAAAGGATACGAGATCTGCATGCACCTCGCCAAATCCTCCTTCCCTGAATTGGATCAAAGCAGAAATCCTTACAGAGTCAATCTGCACCAAGCACTTACAAAAAAACTTACACTTAAATCTACAAGACTTAACTCATTTGTGTGAAAAGCCAAATAGCCATGAACTAAGCCAAACAATGACTAGTAACTTTCCAATTGCACTAAGTTGATTCTACTAACTATAACTACTTCTTACATCCTTAGATATCTATTTATACATTACAAAAAGGGGCCTAAGCATGGGTGAACCCATGGGATGACATCCCATACCCGTTACATAAACCCTAAAATCCCCAAAATCTCGTAAAATGGGCGATATCCCATGATCTTTGCTTTGCCTAGGCACCCTGTCTTCGACTAGCCTGTCAAAGTCCCAAAAATAGTCAAACATGACTAGAGTTTCCTCAAAACCTTGTCAAGGGCCAACAAGCCCCCAAAACTCACTTGTGACTCATCCTAAGTCACTCTGATCTAGGAAACAATACTTCAAAGGCCTCGAGCTTAGGTCTAGCTTCCTCGACTTGCTGCTTTGCCAAAGCCTCATACTCGGCGAACTCCTGGATTACTTTCTCGGTGACAGGCCCTTCCAGGTGTTGTTCCACTGTCCCGACCACCTGTTCCAACTGTGATCCTTGTCCCTTGATCAATTTGAAAAGTGTGCATGATTTTTCCTACACCAGTTGGAGTCTCTGTGTCACCTCCATAACTCTGCTTTGGATGGCAGTGACCTATTGCTGAACTGTGTGTTGTTCCTGTGACCTTTTCCTCTTTTCCACTGCAGTAAGAAACTTCAATTTCTCTTGCACAATCGATGTCTACTGCTTGGCCTCCTAGAGTTGTGCCTCCAATATCCTCATCTTTAGGTCTTCTGCAAGGTGCGTATATGTCTACGTACTTTGGTCACTTAGTTGATTTAATTCTAAGGCCAACACCCTGATTCTTTCTACTGCACTCCTGACAGTTTCTTCCCTCTGATCACTTACTTCTTCCAGAGTGCTAGGCATTGCTTGAATTTCTATCTTTGCTACTCTTGCTTGAAGCTGCTAAATGACCTTAGAGAGATTCCCCACTTGGCTCTCATCTGTCTCTTCTTCCATCTATGCCAAGCTTGGAACAAAGAAAAGTTCTCTAGTTACTGCCTCTCTGACCATAGTCTTCTCTGCAAGAAGTTGGTCGTTCTCTTTCTGGATCTTCTCTTTTTCCACTTCAAACTTCACCCAGAAGTCATATTTCTCTTGATTCACAACCCAAAGTTTCTTTAGGATATCCTCCTTTTATTTCTTCAAGGCCTTTGTGGCTTGATCCTTTTTTTCCTGGATTCGACCTAGTCGAGTCTCTGTTGCATCTGCTAATATGCATAGTCGGGTAGGATTATACCCCAATTCTGCACTTTCTACTGAGGATGGCGCAGTAGACATTGTGTGGTTCGACGGAATAGCTTGTTGGATATATTTCAGGTCTTTCTCAATCCTTTCATATGAATTTTCTTGATTTTCTTCATGTCTCTGCAGGATATCCTCTGAGGTATCTTCTACAACTATGATGATGAGCTGGATATCATCCACTGTGATCACATTCTCCGACTAAGGCTTGGTGGCTCAAGATTTCTTTTGTGCTAAGGGTTTTTGTGGAGAACCCTTCCTTTTCTTATATTTTTTGGCCTCTATAAGGGGATCCTTCGGTGGTGTTACTTCACCCTTATATTTATTTTCTTCTTCCCCTTCCTCCTCTTGGTTTACATTGTTTCCTCTTCCTCTTGCAGGTGAGTCAGACGCAGTTTCCTCCGTAGAACTGTAGCTCCTCCTTGCTTTCATCGTTGCGCATAGTGATATAAATGAAGTGTCTATCTACACAGAAGTTCACTAGCGGTCTGTATATATAAAAGTTATTCAAGGTCATTCCAGGGAATGATTCAATGGAATGCTTGAGATGTAGGTAGCAAGTGTGGAACACCGCATTTGATTTCCACTACATCACCTTGTTGTTCATGTACCACAAGGTGGTGAACCTTACGACCAACGGATATGACAGCTTGACTTCCGAGAATGTCTCTCCCTCTAACATCTCCCAAGAAACAAATGCAATGAGAATCAATAACCAGCTGAAGTGAAATACATAGCCTCGGTCCTGCGCTCTACATTAGTCCTTCTCCAACTCATTGATGAGGTAGATCAACCAGTTCATCTATATTCCTTCGACGCAATTTCCTGTAAAGTCGACTACGAATTCTGTTACTTGCGTAGGGTAGTTATTTCTGACGAACTTTCCCCTTATCAACTAATAAGCTAGGTGCACTGTGCCATATTGGATGGAGGCTACTTTGTAGCCTCACTTCCCTTTATCCACATTTCCATATGCCTCATTGATGTGCTAGGTCAGGGAGTGATCTGATGTCTTTCCTAGGTAGAACTAGTGAGGGTTTGTTCCTTGCATGTTTAGTCTGGTGATCAGGTGGATCAACGCTAGATCCACAGTGATGCACCTATCCAGCCAAAGGTAACCTCGATGGTAGCACGACAGGAGGATTTTAACACACACATTAACCTCCTGATGTCTGTCAAAGTGGGGGATCTTCATGACGTCCAATATCATCGATCTCACACTCTCCTTGATCCATGGCTAGGGAACTATCTTGGGCTTCTTTCCAGTCATCTTCATCAGGTAGTGATGTGGTGCGAGCATCACATAATTATTCCTATCGTCGAGGTTGAAATCACATATCTTGAGAGATGGGATTTGTCCCAACTGTGGTCTGACTGTGCATATCCCCTTCGGGAGGTACACAGTAATGAGTGTGTACTTGAAATCATGTGGAATGTTGTCACAACTAACCATGCCAGCCAAAGGTGGGATGTAGTCGGGCAAGACCGACGGGATCTACTTTGTGTTTGCCAGATTGTCGTGGTGCTTACTTATTTTCTCTATCATGGTTTTGGATGGCACAGATCAACGTCCAATCGAGGGGGATGCTTGCAATCCACTCGTAGACGATGCCTGTATACTTGTAGACACAAATTTCTCAGTCATAAGGTCGATCATGATCTCTTCTATAGATTTCTCTACTATGCTCAGGTCACTCGACATGCACACTCGTAATCAAATAGCTCGGGTAGGTGAATGGAAATTCAAGGTAATCAAATCTATGGAAATGTCTATATAGTACAATGCGGTATGCAATCATGTCCCTGTTAGATCTAATATCTCAAGTTGCAAAAGTGGTCCCGATGCTACATTCAACAGATTAAATAAGCAATGTTGTAATAGATTCCTTCAACGGGTCGAAATGCCTTAATCAATACAAATCCATCCATTATGGCGTGTTCTCAATGGTCCAATGGAGATATTTCTGGTAATAACTACATTTCTATCCATTTCAGAGAATCATTCTAATGGTCGAGACGCCTCCAATGGTCATATAGCTTCTTCGTGGTGAAGTGCCTTTCTATGCGGTTCTACTAATCCGGTAGGGTTCAAGTTTTGCAAGCCTACCTTTGCCGAAGTCTTCTCTAGAACTTCTTGCAGTTTTTTCTAACTTTGCCTTCTTCTCACTGAGTTTTCTTGCCTTCCTTCCTGTGATCTAAGTCTCTAGATTCCTTTTTCCATTCTCATTCTTATTTTCTTTTAGCGTAGAAACTTCGCACTGTTGAGGGTATTTCAAAGGGTTCGAGGTTATTACTTCTTTTATTACTATTTCCAGGGTAGGCATTCTTCTCTCTTGCATGGATAGGTTCTTTAAGCCTTTCTGCATTATTTCAACTTCCATAGCTAACTCTCTTGCCTTCTGTTGCTTCAACTTGTCCTCTTGTTCTTGTATTAGTCTCTCTATTTTCCTAGCCATGAAGTCCTTTATTTCTTTCTTTTTCTGTTATGTGACTTCCTCCTCTGCTTTCCTTCAGATCTGATCTTTCTCAATCTAGGTATTTCCTAACAAAAGTGAAAAAGGGGCATTGTTCTCAACAAGATTAATGACTTCTAATTATTCTATGGTCGATGTTCCATGAGAAATCATAGGTACATTAATAACTCTTCCACACAGGGTTATCATTTTTCCTTTAAACAATCCTATCCTTCCCAATGAAGGAATCATAGCAGGTTTTCCCAAATTTTCCCAAGTACTTTCTGGCATAAGATTCACATGTGTTTCCTCATCTAATACACAGTCTATGTTGAAGTCTCCTATTTTTTTTTCTATACTCTACTTTTCTTTTAAGATCTCTGGTAGATTGATGTCTCTATAATCATTTAGTGTTTCTTTCAGCTATAATAACATAGTCTCTGATTCTTTCTAGTTTTCTAACATATCCTTAGTTTCTTGACCTTCTTCATGGTTTTCTTGTTTTAGGTTAATATTTTCAACTTTAATCATTCTATGGAAATCCAAAACCTCATGATCAATAACTTTACAACAAAGACAAATATGAACTATACCAGGGCATACCTTAGCAATAAGTCGCAGTCTTCTGCAGTTATAACATAGTGTCAATCCTCTATTTCTTTATAACTATCCCCAACATTTTCTGTACTGTGCAATAGGATCACAACGATGGACCGACAATCTGCAAAAGTTCTTTCTAGGGTCCTGCATCCACTTGTTAGTCCAAAAATTCTTTCTATGCATAGGAATAACATATCTTTCACTATCTCTATCAAATTTATTCAGATCAAATCTTCTTTCTTCTAGCTATGCCCTAGTTTTCATACTAGGACAAAATCTATCAAACATATCTAAATTCATACTTTCGAAGAAAAAATTTCCACTTATCTTACCTTTACCAGAGCACAAAGCTTTAAGATCTTACCTCTTTTCTTCAGATTAGACTTCTCTTTTTAGTACAGAGTTTCGCAAGTCAAGTAGAATACTGCGCACTACAAAAAAAGATCTACGCATAGAGCTTTCTCTTTTCTTCAGTTCCTAGAAATCAAAGTTTCAAGTCCTGGCAACATAACCATTTGTTAGCACAAGGGAGGACCCAGGGTTCAATGCTTCAACAATGCACCAACAAAACCCTAAATACCACCCCTTTCAACAACACCTGTGAAGTAGATGAAGTCTCACCCGAGGTAGAGGTAGGGGGGGTTGAAGGACTCAGGTATCTACAACCTAGTTGGGACACATATCTATGATTACAACACCTTAACATAGAACTTAGAAAACAATATGCATTATGTTCTAATTCTTATTCACATCGTAGATTAACCTCAAGATTAAGCACATCTAACCATTTAGCACATAACATCAGAGAAGATATAACATTTATCCATATATCAGGCACTAAGCATCAATGGATCTACCTATCACACATCAAGAACAATGCACTAAGAAAATATAACATAAACATCATTAACTCATTTCAAAAAGCACAATAACACATGATATACGTGGTTCACCCTAGTGTGGGGCTACGTCCACCAACTCCTCTTCTTCTCTATTATCCTTTTCCAATATTCTTACAAGCACCAAGCCACAAAGCCACCTCTACAAAGGACAAGAGATCTGTGTGCACCTCACCATATCCTCCTTCCCCATATTGGATCAAAGCACAAAGACTTACACAGTTTGTCTACACCAAGAACTTACAAAAATGCTTACACTTAGCTCTGCAAGCCTTAACTCATTCATGCACAAAGCCAACTAGCGATGCACTAAGCCAAACAATGACTAATAACTTTCCACTTGCACTAAGTCGATTCTAATAACTATAACTACTTCTTACATCCTTAGCTATCTATTTATACATTACAAAAAAGGGCCTAAGCATGGGTAAACCCATGGGCTGACATTCCATACCCGTTACATAAACCCTAAAATCCCAAAAAGGCCACAAAATGGGCGAGATCCCATGATCTCTGCTTTGCCTATGAGGTTTGTCTTGGACTAGCATGTTGAAGTCTCAAAAATGGTCAAACATGACCAACGTTTCCTCAAAAACTGGTCAAGGGCTAACAGATTCCAAACATTGGGCCCCATGGATTTCACACTACCCCTGGTGACCACCTCTAACGACTCATCCCATGCTCCACTAGAATTTGAAAAAGCTACCTGGTTCATTGAGCGGATTGAGCACATCCACCAATAGGTTTAGGATATTCTACAAAATTCTAATTCCAAGTACAAGCAATGCCATGATACACATCAGGTGCCACATAAGTTTTAGGTGGGAGACAAATTTTGGTTGCACTTGCAGAAATAATGCCTTACAAGGCCCCATCGAAAGCTTCACCCACTCTATTATGGGCCATACACCATCACCAAGGTTGTGGGAGACAATGATTTTGAGCTCAACATTCCTCCTTTCCTTGGCCTGCACATAGTCTTCAACGTGGCTCTCCTTCGTCCATATTTCCTACCATTATTGGACACCTCAAAGATAGCAAAGAAGTTGAAACCAATAGAGCTCAACCATGAATGCATGAAACATGAATTAAATGATCAGATTATGGACACACATATGAAGGGAACTCTACATAAAAGGATCCATCTTTATCGAGTCGTCAAAGCATGGAAACTCCTACACCAAGGCAAGTGGCTCAGCCAGGGCCAAATTCAACAAAAAATTCCTGATCTGATGGGGGAAATCAAAGAAATGGATACCACTTCTTCCCAAGGAGGGAGAATTGATCTAGGTGTATATCAGTGGGCACCCACCTTTTCCAACTCACTCAAAACAATTTTCTGGCAATTTTGGTAATTTACTTTTTTTAGCAGTTTTTACCTTCCGAGGCCATTTTGAGGGCCTAAATGAAGGTTTTTCGAAATAGAGATTCTCAATGATATATGAAGTCTTTAATGGATCCACCAAAATGAATCTCCTCGATCATACCTTTCTAATGAGCTATCATGCACCTAAAATAAAGATCGTATGAAAAAGTTACGACCTCAGGGAGTTGATGTACTAACTTACCCAAACGAGGCCCACATGACTTTTGGCACTTCATCTCCTAGGGTTAGATTTTTGGATGAATAGGGTTTTTGAAATTCCTTTTTATTGTAAAAATTTCTTCAGAGCCTCATTGTAATCATCTTCTTTTGAATGAAATCAACCTTCACATCTCTTCTCAGAGATAAGTCGCCACCATTCTAGCAAGCTTGTTTTCCACTGTATTTTACAGTTTGAGTTTATTTCCTTATTGAATAGAAAACTAGTTTTATTGTATCTCCATTATTTTGTGTTAAACATCTTTGAATAATATGTATTCATTTCATTCTTCTCATAAAATTCGGATCATATTTGGTCTAGTACAAGTCTCGACATGATCAATCCACAAAAGGGGATTTGGTATTATACAAGTCCCAGCATGATCAATCCACAAAAGGGGATTTGATCTATAAGATAATAAATCAAATAAAATTAGAATATTCTTCGAACTTAAAATATTTCAACAATTATAAAGGAATTCAAGCCAAAGGACATGGGATCAAAAAGGGAACCACTAAACTTTACAATTATGTAACCTTCAGATTATGATAATGGACATTATGATTATGTGTTCTTATTCTACATAATTCTGAGTTTATAATTTTATAATTGGGAATACTTCTGAGAGAAGGCATGGCCCCCTTCAACTCATAAGTATCACCCTTGTTGTATTTATTCCGTAGAAAGGGTTTGGTTTGATTAGTTGCCAGAATAGAGTAGATTGATTTATGTAATTTCTTGTGTATTTTTTTTCAAAATTTAGTTAATGGTTGTTCTAATTATTGCAATGAATTGTTTTTTACTGATGCTTGTTACCTACAATGTCATGATTTAACATTAGTAATTACCTGGTGATTATCTAATTAGCGGAGATGCATTTATTTCTATCCAGTTTATGATTATCAAAATTATTACTGAATGTTTGCTCATGATAAAAAAGGCTTGACTACATGTATCAGTTCTACATATCAATGTGTGGTTTATTAGGTTTGGAATGAATGTTTGATTTTTTTTGCATATAATTTACTGAGCACTTCATATGTTTACTAACCTGGGTTGAAAATTCATGTATCAAATTATTGCATTATAATTTGACCAACAGTTTATAGATTCAATTTGGGAAGGTCATGTGAATGATATAAAATCAACATCTGGATATGATTTCATCCTTGGAATGGGTGAAATGATATGTAACAACAAGAAGTAGCATGAAATATCCCTTTAATCGATAGAAAAAAAATATCGATGAGTAGTGAAAGGAGCATGTGAGGTAGTTTGGCTCAGAAGGATGCTTTCGAACATGAAGATACAATAGACAAAGCCAACACCCCTACTTTGTGAAAATCAAAGGGTGCTCAATGTAGCCAAGAATATAGTCTTCCATGAGTGTACCAAGCATGTTGAGATACATTTCCACTTCATTAGATAACTTGTAAAGGATGAATCTATTGAACTACAACAATGTCCCACAAAGGACCAAGATGCATACATTTTCACCGTCTTTGGGTCTTGAAAAACATGTAAAATTTCGTGATAAGATTAGTGTAGTTAGTAGATTGAACATTAAAGGATGGGTTTGAAGTAAATATCATATTATAATGTTCAATTATATATTAGACATGAACATCGATAAAGTCACTTCAAATTTATTTTATTTTATGCTTTATTTCACATTAATGTGTTTCTCGATCTATCCCACATTCATAAAGTGGATTGACTCGACTAGCTTGTAACACTTTATAATAAATCTTTCTCTTTCTCATTATTAATGCAATATTGGTTTAATTTACATGTTTTTGTTATCACTATACAAAGGGAAACTTAGTGGAGTTAGAGGTGAGGGAGTGGGGGGGAAGGTGTCACCTATGACTCTGAGGATAAAAAAAGGAATTGAGTTTGCATGGGGAAATAAGATAGCCAGTAACAATGAATCCAAAGTGATTGTAGTTCTATAACAATTCAACATTATTATAGGTAAAGAATTTTGAAGGTTAACAATGATAAATGACTATATGGAGGTTATCCAATCACCATTCATTTAGAATCTGCCTACAAACCTTAATACAATCATAATTGATCAAAATAACTATCTCGTTAGGGCTCAAATTCGACCAAATCAACTTCTTCCATTTTTTTGATGTCTAAATGCCGAAGTAGACTGACAGGGAAATTCAAAGGTCCAAATTCAAGAAAGTTGTTAACAAATAAAATATATGGAAAGAGACTCTAGTAACACATGCCCCCTACCATGAAGTATCATAACATTAATACAAGTGATCCTCCCCATAACACTTTTCTTATCATGAGGATAGTGTGGAAGAAGGGTAAGAAATGGCCTTGATAACCCATAAATCCTATGCAATTCTATTCTTATTGTTCTCTTAAGAACTATACTTTGGTGGCAATGGAACCTGTGTGTGGGGATCTATTTCCCTATTCTTGATTAATGTCAATCCTATTAGAGATTCATTCCAATATTCATGAAAGAGATAAGGTTTCAGGATGCATCTTAGTGCATTATTTTTCTTCATTTTTCCCAAATGATTTAATATCCCTTGATTCCTCTAAGGGATTTGGCATAAATTGATCCATCTCTCAAAGTTTGGGAATATCCATGGATCACTACCACTTCCACAATAAATATTGTGTCCTCTATGAAGTGAAAGGGTTGGAAAAGGGTCTTCAATAGCATGGGAAACATGTAGATAAGTCCAACTACAATGTAACCTACATGGTCTTGCATGGACACGATGGAAGGAGGGGTTCAAGAGATAGACACTAGAGACCAACTGAGTTAGAGACCAATGCACAGTGGAGACTGGCCTTACTAAAATATATGTCAGTATTTATTTTGGAAATATATGTGGTCTGACATTCCAAAATATGTGGTATAATGCGACACCTTTCAATGAAAAAAGTTTGAAAATATCACTCCTCTAGGTCTCCTTCAACCCCTTCATGTTCCAACCCAAAAATTGTCCGAAACATCTATGGAATTTATTACTGGTCTTCCTACCTATGAAGGAAAAGATGATATATTTGTAATCGTATATCTATTAAACAAACATGCCCACTTTGTTGGGATTTCTTCAAAAGAAAAGGCTAGCCAAGTTGCTGATAGCTATGTTAAAAAAAAAATTAAGCTTCATGGATTTCCCAAGGTTATCGTAAGTGACAGGGATCCCAAGTTCACTAATAACTTTTGGAATGAATTGTTTCAACATGTTGGGACATCCTTAACCATGATTACTTCATACCATCCACAAGAAAATGGACAAATGGAAGTGGTTAATAAATGCCTTGAAGGGTGCCTAAGGAATTTTATGAATGATCATCAAAGATAATGGATTATTTGGTTACATATTGCAGAATGGTGGTAGAAGAGACAAAAATATCCTCGTTTGAAGACGTGTATGTTTATCCTCCCTTAATTAAGGAATATTTTATCAGTTATAAGGTTCTTGTCATGAAATACTATATAGCCACACTAGATGAATTTTTACACACTCTTAAATCTCAACTCAAACATGCAAGGAACCGAATAAAACAACAAACTAAGAAAAGAAGAACCGACCAAGAATTTATGATATGAGATTGGATGTTTCTTCGACTATATCCTTACAAACATAGTTCTCTTAAAAATTACAAGAAACAAAAATTGGCTCCTATGTTTTATGGACACTATAAAATTCTAAAGAGAATTGGCTAAGTTTCTTATGCCCTTGATATTCCAAATAAAGGGAAATTTCATGAAATGTTTCATGTTTCTTGTTTGAAGAAAAAACTAGGTCTTACCATCCATATACAAATAGAATTACCTCTTTTATATGAGTAAGGAAGGTTAATTTTACTTCCCGAAGGTATCTTGGAAGTACAAACTAAATTCTTGCATTCTAGAAGAATTAATGAATTTCTGGTCAAGCAAAAGAACTTACCTGAAGAGTAAGCTACTTCGGAAGATGAAGAGTTTAGATCCAAACATTCATATTTACCCATGCTTTGATGATGAAGCTTTACAAGAAGGGATTACTTGTAATATACATTTTATTTGTATATTATGTTTAAATTAATTAAATGCAAAGTCACACCCTTTTTTGTAAAAAAACATGACTTTACTCATTCACATGTATTTATACATGATGTTGTAAATTGAATAAACATCTAATAATATATATATAACTCATCTTTTTCTTTTGATACCTCTTGAAATTTCTTCCATTCTATCCTTGCTCCTTCCACCCAATTAAATTGTAGAATAGAAATAACACATAGTGAACCTTTTGTTTCTTCTTCTTTCCTTGAAAGGGAATCTGCCACAACATTGTGTTTTCCTTTTTTGTAGATAATTTCAAAGTCATAACCTATCATATTTGTAACCCATTTTTGTTTCTCTTTTGAAGATAATATTTTCTCCAAGAACCTAATACTTTGAACTGTATTCCTATTAGGTAATAACTTCATGTACGATGGCCAACATTTCTTTTTCATAAATGGATTTGAGTAAGTTTTTTCTTTTAATTTGGTTTCTTTAAAAGGTAAGCGGCCTCCCTCATTTCATCAAAATTGCACCAATTCCATGGCATTAGGCATCACACTACACAATAAACATTTTTGTGAAGTAAGGTATGGCCATGATGGGATTTCTACACATAGACTCCATAATTTTTTTCAAAATATTTTATTTCTTCTTGAGAATAACAAAATGATTCCTTCATTAATAATGTTATTAGAGGTGTTTATATTTGACCATAGTTATTAAAACAATTGTGGTAGTAGCCTATCAATCCTAAGAATCGTCTAAGTTTCTTCAAGGTTCTTAGAATTGGCCATTCCCTCATGAAGGTTTTAGTGTCCACTACACCTTCATGACATACAATATGACCAAAATATTCCACTTCTTGAACCCCAGAGGCACACCTGAAAGGATTTGCATAATTGTTTTGCTTTTACAATAGTTCTAATATTCTGTCAACATGTTGTACATTTTATTCCCAAGATTTACTATAGATTAGTATGTCATAAAAAAATAATAACACAAATTTTATAAGTAAGGGCTTGAAAATATAATTCATCAAGATTTGAAATGTTGAAGGTGAATTACTAAGTCCAAATGGAATGACAAAAAACTCATAATGACCTTCATGTGTTCTAAAAGATATTTTGGGAATATCTTCCTACCTCATTATGATTTAATGATATCCCAAAAGAAGATCCAACTTATTAAATAAAATTTCTCCATGCAACTCATCTAATAATTCATCAATGATAGATATATGAAACTTATCTTTGATGGTCATTTGTTAATCTATCTATAATTTGGACACATACGGCATGAACCATCCTTTTACATAACCTTGACCACTTGTGAAGAGAAAGATATTTGGCTAGGTTGAATTATGTTGACCACTCACATTTCTTGGATCATACACTCAATATCATTATTATATTAAAATGGATACCTACAAGGCCTAATGTTAGGTGGCACACTTCCTAGTTGAAAATTAATAGTTTGGTCATGATCTCGAGCAGGTGGAAGACCATTAGGAATTTCTCCAAATACATTGGAATTATTGTTAATAACTATTTGGTGTTCATTTTTTAGTAATTGTGTCATGATTTTAGAGCTTATTGGATTAGAGTGTTTCCCTTGGATACCTCTAAGCTCAATTTCCTTTCCATATGAGGAAAATATCATGAACAATTATTGAAAATTAAGGTCCACTATTTCGAATGATTGTAACCAATAGACCCTTAATAAAACATTAACACCACCCATTTGGATGGAAATCATGGGACTGTAAAAAACATACTCCCCCATATTGAGATTAATACTATGGCACTTCTCAGAACAATTTATGATACCTCCATTTGAAATCATTAGTTGAAACTTTGGTGCTAGATATACAAAGTAATTGAGATATTTTTCTAATTTGTAATTGATGAAGTTGTGGGTACTACCAAAATAAATCTACACTATTACCTTTTTATTTTTGATGTATCCTTGTATCTTGAGGGTTTGTGGAGTACTAATGTTGGTGAATGCATGAAAATATATCATTGGAGTAGTATCTTCTATAACTATATCTTGTGATGGTTCCAATTCTTTATATTCTTCCTCTTCACAGTCTATGTAAACTAATTTCTTCTCACTGCATTTATGCTCCGTATTGTATTTATTGTTGCAACTGAAACATAGTTCATTTTCTCTTATTTCATCCATTTTTTTGAGGTGTCAACCTTGTCGGTTGATTGAGGCCATGAGAGGAAACATGGTTCTCTCTATAGTTGTTAGAGGTCCCTCTTCTAGTAGCCATATTTTTTTTTCTACTTTCCTTTCCATATTGAAAGCTTGCTCTAGAGATTTAGTTTTGAATAGATTCACCTCATGTTGAATGTTCTCCTTTAAATTTCCCATAAAGAGATCTAAAAAATTATCCTTGGGAATGTTCTTTACCCTCAGACTAAGTTTTTTGAATTACTGAATGTGCTCTGTAACTAGACCTTTTTTTTCAAAAATTTATCAATTTACTAAAGAATGTATTTATCTTAATATCCCCATAATGGGATGTTAGTTCATCCTTAAAAATGGACCAATAGATAATATAATTCTTTTTTCTTTCACAAATCCATTGAGACAAAAAAAAATGATCATTTTCTAAATACAAGGATGCAAAAGGTAACTTTTGTAATCTTGACACTTGGTGTATATAAAAGTATTTCCCCATTTGGAATATACATGTTATATGATCTTTACCATCAAACTTTCTCATATCAATATTTGGAATGAATTAGTTCCTTGGTGCCACATTGAAACCTCATTGATGTATATCTTGAAGTAATGAATAATCATGATTTTGAGATTTAATATTTGTGTTCTCCAAATGTGATAAAATACTCCCCATGTGTGATTGTGTCTCAACACCATTTTTCTCCTTTTTTTTTTTATAATTTCCTTGGATATCCATATCCATTTTATGGATCCTATTTAATAACATGGCTTCTATGGACTTCAATAATTCTTCCTTATTTTCATCCATCTTCTTTTTCACACCATTCTTATTTTCATCCATCTTCTTTTCCATGTCATTCTTATTTTCATCCATATTCTTTTTCATTTGATATTCCAATTATATTTTGAGGTATTTTTGATAATGTGTTAAATCCAATTGTTTCAACATACTAACACTCATTTCATCAACTTGGTTCTTTAATTCGGTTAGGTTGTTTTCAAACTCTTCATTTTTTTTTGGAAGTCATGTTTGAGTTTTTATGAGGAGTACTGATATTATTTATTGTAGAACCCTTTGACATGTGAGAAAATAAAAAAAATACTCCTATGTTTTCTCTTTATCACAAAGTTTGAATCATTAAAAATAGATCTTCCAATCAGAAGTGATGCCAATTGTAAGTTACATACCTTTCAAAACCTAATTTTGAGTTTGGATCCGTTGATACATATATCTATCTATCTATATATATATATAAACTTTGAAACCTTATGAGTCTGAAATTTCAACATATAGTAATCTGGTATGGATTCTTAAACTCCTGAAAAATTACACAGTCTGAACCTTTATTGATAAAAATTTATAGCAAAATACCTAAATGTCTTGTTTAAGACCAATTTCAGGATTAGTAAACAACCCAAATTTACATGAGATATATATCACAAATTATAATGATTCAATATCTAAATTTTTTTTATACATATAATTTTCTATGGTGCCTTAGGATTCTGAAAATTTTAGGGTCTGAAACTTCACAGAAACAAAGTTACAATGAAAATTCCAAGATGGATCTTTTAAAATTGATTTCAGGATTAGTCCCAAGCATTGTCTTCCATGTCCTATTTCTCCAAAATTATAGAGAAAAAAAAATTGAAATTGTTACCACCTATACTATGGCATTTCACCTTAGCCTCCACAAAATGCATTGTCTAAAACTTCCTATAAGAATAGTTATAACAAAAATTATAAGGTGACTCGTTTAAAATTGATTTTAGGATGAGTCTCAAACCCTATATTCCATAGGATATATCTATGAAATTGTAAGGAACCAAAACTTCAATTTTTTACCACTTATACTTTGATATGTCACCTCAGTCTCCTCAAAATTTCATGGTCTATAACATCCCCAAAAAAATATATAGAGAAAATTACAATGTGTCTCAATTGGAGGAGCGAAACCCTAGGATCGTGAGATCTGATACCAAATGTTATGATTCAACGCCTTGAGAATGATAAAAAATCAATGAATAATAATCCATTTCGAGGGGAAAACCTCCTTTTGCAATATATTCAATGTACAAGATCATATGTGGTGATCCTAAGACTAGGTCTCCTTGGTGTGTTTGTGTGTGTGTGTGTACAATTAAAATGAAAGAGGGTAATGAAGGGTTCTATCCTACAAACAAATATAACACTAGAAATGTAATAATTCAATATTTAGGGCCTACTAAGGGATTTGATACATAACATGGGGGTTTTTCTAGGGATTAAAGAGGAATGTGTCTAAGGAATCCGAATTTTCTATAGAGAATTCATGTTATTCATAAATTGAGATGGACAATGACCTGTAACCTAATTAAAAAATATTTTTCAATATGCATAACTCTAACAACAATTGTTGCATCCAAATTTTTGCAAAATCAAAGAAATCAAATTGGGTTCCTATATGAAGACTTGAGATATGGTGTATGAACAAATATATTACAGTCATGAGGATGAGATAAGAGGTCTACATATCATCTTGAGAAATGAAAATATCAATTCCAATGGGAATAGAATCAAAGTAGAGCCCGTGGACCTAGTTGAAACTATGAGAAGATTACAAAAGGAAGTGCATAGCTATAGATAAGACACTGAAAGAATATTGAGAGCTTAGGAAGAGCTACTACCGAGTCTGAATATGTTTCAAAAACAAGTCAATAATTATTCTAACACGAAGAAAGCAGCGAGTGCAAGAAAAGTAGAAGCATGTATGTGGTGGGATAAGCTAAAGTAGTTTAAGCACATTGATGAAGACAATCTCATGGAGGAAGTGTAAAACATATTTCCAGCAGAAATACTTGTCAACACAATAGTATGACAAGAAGATGCAAGAGTCCTTTGCACTAAATCTTGAAATCATGGCCATGGATGAGTATGAGAGGAATTTCTTTGAAATTATGAGGTATGTGGACTTCATCAAGGATGAGAAGGTAGAAATTCATAGGTTGTTAAGAGGAATTTCATCCTTCTATAGGATAAAATTCTGTTTGATGAGCCCAAGAATTTGGAAGAATCCATAAGAACAACCGAGTATTTGTATGAGAAGAACAAAGGAAGGTCATATTTCCAAAATCCTTGGGATGATAATACGAAAGGAAAGATGGATCAGAGGAAGAAAGGATTCAAGATACCTTTCATTAGGAACAAATATCAGTCATATGAACAAAGGAAGCTAACTCAAGGTGAATAGAAAATGATAGAATCCTTGGGAAAAATGGAAAAGAAAACATCCCATAAATTGTTTTGGGATGTGAAGGAGACCACATGTATATAGTTTATCCTCACTGGGGAGATAATATGAATATTATGCATAAAATCAATAAGGAGGATATAGTGGAGGAAATGAGAAGAAGCATGCCAAGGATTTATGCATCCTTGGACAATAGACAAGTAGACTATCAATCCCACATGATTGAGGTAGAAGGTAAGAATGGTAATCATCCCATAACTATTTTGATTGATTCTGGATCTATTCATAGATATAGATCGAAATTTAGTTCAAAATAATTGAAAAAATGTAAGCATGAAAAGTCTTGGTTAGTTCAGATAGCTACTGGAACCAAGAGAAGAATCAATGAGCTTGTTAAATATTACCCAATAAACATGAATGGAGTCAACACTAAGGCATATTTGAACATCATACAACTTGGGTCCTATGCATGCTTTATTGGTATGGGTTGGCTAGAAAAGTATCGTGTTGTCTTAGATTGTTACAACAAGGATTTCACATGCCTTTATGAGAAAGGGAATTCAAGGATGGTTCAAGGTATTCCAAGGCCTATATCCATTAGAGAGATTTCAAAATTGTAGTTGAAAAGAAGTTTTAGAAAATGGTGTTGAATATATGCATCCATATGGAAGATACAACAAAGGACAAGGATCCAAGTCTTGAATATTATATATTCTTAAAGAAATATAAATATATTTTGGGGGAATTTCTAGGATTTCCACCAAATAGATACATTGATTTATCCATTGAATTAATTCATGGAGCTTCCCCAATGTCCAAAACTCCCTACAAAATGAGCACACCAGAAATAAAGGAACTGCAAATGTAACTAGAAGAGTTGTTGAAGAAGGTTTACATAAGCCCAAGTGTTTCTCATTGGGGTGCCCCGTTCCTTTTTGTAAAGAAAAAACATGGCACTCTAAGGTTTTATATTGACTTCAAATAATTGAAGAAGGTTGCAGTCAAGAACAAGTGTCCTTTTCCAATTATCGATGACCTTTTGTTAGGATATTTAGACACTTAGTAGTTAGTTAAGTTCTACTTGGTATAATGTGTCATTAGGTAAAAGTGTGTTTCTTTAGTATGTATTAGTATGCATATGTAGTTAATAAATTCAATGGTTATGATATGTTCTTGACATAGAGTGATTAGACAGTTCATATTCTCCTCGATCTTAATGACTACATTGATCTGTGGATTAACACCCGATTGGTCCATGATCTCTATTTAAAGAGCATGGAGGGTCATTTTCTAATGATTGATTGTGAGAAACTCTCTTGTAAAATCTCTCTATAGTATTTTTCTTTTGCATTGATAAACTGCTCCATGTGGCCGCATTGGCTAGGGTCATGGATGTTTCCCCATAGGGGTTTTACGACGTCAAAACAATAGTGTGCTACTGTTTGATCTGGTTGTGTGAGTGGTTACTGAAGGTGTTTTTCCTCTATTGGAATACTTGTGCTGTCGAACATGGTATCAGAGCCTATTTTAAGACTCGCTCCCATTGTAGATCGAGATTGTGAAGCCGAGTTGCCTCATCTCCATTTTCTTCCATTTCCATACAATTCTGGGCTAAGAGGATTTTCCCATTATGTACGAAGTGATAATTTCAATCAAGAAATTTTTCATTTCACTCAAAAAGGTTTCCGTTTGTCCAATATATGACCATTTCAGTCAGATCTGGAGGTATAAAGCCTAAATATGCCCTTTTTAAATTTTTGCAGAGTATTATTTTGGTTTTGATTTCAGTTTATACTGTTTATTTATTTATTTCAGGTTTTTACTCTTTTAATCTATGTATACTCTTTGACCCACACCTTGTGCGATCTCAGAAAATAAGAAAAAGATAGCAAAATTTTCATTTTTCGGGTAAGATAACCGAGATGTAACCCTTGTTGTCATCGAGAAGCGATTTTTTTTCTTGTGTGAAAAACGTTTTTTATGAGCCTACTCTCCAAGGTCATCTTCAACAACAACAACAACAACAACAATCCTTCTGTTAAAAAATACAATATGTTTTGCTAGCTCACTTGGTTAAAAGTTTCCTTATTAAGTAATAGGTCTTGAGTTCAATCTCTCTTTTGGTTATTTCTTTTTGAAAAAGTTCATGCTCCCTTGTCAAGTATGTTTCACTCCAAGTATAAAAGGGAATCACTATAAGTAGCTTCACTATTTTATTTTAGATTTATTTATTTTGCATGAAACCTTCTTTTATAAAGTAACTTCATTGTAAAAGTGATCCCCACTTCTTTTTATGAAAGTGGAAAGAAACTTATTTGTAAAAATGATGTTATTTGGAGGGGTATCACCACCACATGGTTCTTTGGTTACCATTTATGTATTTTTTTAAAAGGGCATAAATTTCACATATGAAGTCCGTTTTCAACATTTTTTTTTAAACTGCCAATTTTTTCGAGATTTTTGCATCTAGATCATCAGTTTCAATTTTTAAATTCATATTATTTTCATATTTAATATGGATTTTTCCAGTGATCATTTTCTTACCAACACCAACTACTTCCAATGGAAATCCCATATGGATAATTTATTAAGAAGTAAAGGCTTGTACCAGATTACCTTGGGAAAGGAAAAATAACCCCCTGATGATGTTAAGAAATTAAAATGGGATAATAAGAGTGACGAATCACATGGACTGATCGAAATTTCCATCTCTCCTGATTTAAGGTTCCACCTTCAAGAAATTGATGACCCCGATGAAGCTTGGGAAAAAATTGAATCTATGTTTGGTAAACACAATATTATTCGAGCACATCAGTTAGAAAATCAAATACTGACTTTAAGTCCAATTGATTTTTCTTGCATTGAAGACTATCTATCTAAGTTTAAAACACTCATAATTTTATGTGAAGAATGTTAGATAAATATGGAGGAAGAGCGTTGCATCTAAATTATTATTTCTAAGCTAGGTAGTGCATATTCTGTGTTTGTATCTACCTTTTACACCATTAGAGAGGCTCTAGGGAAAGATTATCAAAAGTCCACTCTTGAGTCCTTTTGTGTTGCTTTGATTAGAGAGAAAGATAAGAATGTACAACTTGGAGTGATCAACACTGTAGGTGCCTCCAACAAAGCCTTAGTAGCTCAGTAGAAAGATAAACCCAAGAATCCCAAGAAGAAAAATACACACCACAACAACAATAAAAACAAGGGTCCCAAACCCACTCATAAAACTTCAACTCCTAATAGTGACAAAGGAGAAAAATATAAAAATAAGAAGACTGACAAACATTGCAACTTTTGTGGGAAATATGGTCATGATGAGTCTAAAGTTTTTAATAAGATGGTAGCTTTAGAAGCATTGATGAAGAATAAAAACATAAGTATTGATTCTACTACTTCTTCTTCTTCTCATGGACATGCACTTTCTGCTTCTAGTTTCTCCTTCAATGCAACTTCTACTTCTTCTTCTGATGAGTGGCTTATTGATTATAGAGCATCTTATCATATGGATAAGGATAAAACCATATTTTTTTCTCTAAATGAATGTAACACCAAGAAAATATTTGTTGGTGATGATAGATCTCTTAGTGTTGTAGGATCCAGAACAATTCAAGTAGATAATGGTCATTTCAATGATGTATTATTTGTTCCAAGTCTTTCTTGTAATATTCTATCAGTATATCAAATCACTCATTCATGTGAAGGTAAAACCGTAGATTTTTCACCTCACCAAGTTGTAATCAAGGATCTAAAAGATCTTAAGCATGTTCTTACAACTGGAATTGTTGATGATATTACCAGGTTGTACAAGTTTGGAAACTTTGGGTCATCATATTTTCCATCACTTTTTGTTGCTCATAGTGATGACTTGAGAAAACTTTGACATGAGTAGTTTGGTCATCTAAAATATCGCTCATTGCAACAACTATGTAATCAATAGATGGTGGCGAGTCTTCCTCTTGTTTCATGTATAGATGGTGTTTGTGCCAATTGTGTTCTAGACAAACATCACTTTTTTTACAAACGTTCCTCTTGGCATGACTTGGTCCCTTTGCATCTTGTTTACGGTAACTTGTGTGGTCCACTTTATTCTCCTTCTCTTTCTGGGTGAAAGTATTTCCTAAATTTCATTGATGACTTTTATAGACATACTTGGGTTTACTTCTTAAAACCTAAGAGTGAAGTTTTTGACAAGTTTTTGGCCCACAAGGCCCTTGTATAAAATAAATATAAACATCACATTCAAAGGTTAAGAACATATAATGGAAATATGTTAACAATAATTTTACAAGTTACTGCACTACATAGGGCATCCAAATGCAACACACTGTTCCATATACACCACAACAAAATGATGTTGTTGAGATAAAAAACCGCACATTAAAAAAAATGGCTAATTGTATGATCCAATCTAAGGGATTGAGTCTTAAGTATTTGGAGGAAGCCATCAACTGTGAAAATTACATAGTAAATCACACTCCCACAAAGGCTATTAAAAGTATAGTTCATCGGAAAAATATTGGACTAAAATTAAACCATATTTAAGTCACTTTTGTGTATTTGGAAGTATAGCATGGGCTCACATTCTTGATGAGAAAAGGAAATCATTGCAACCTAAAAGTGAGAAGTGTATATTTGTTGGTTATTCTAAAGATGTAAAGGGCTATAGATTTCTTCAACCACATTGTAATGAAATTATTATTAGAAGAGATGTTAAATTTGATGAAAATCGCTTGGCCTGCAAGACTAATTTGACGATTGTGGATTATTCGGCTTGCGAGCCATCTTCGATGTTTGTGAATTATTTTGTTACTATTATTCTTTCTTCCTTAGATGATGAAAATGAGGTTGAAAATCCACTCTGAATACTCACCTTCCTCCTGATGAGTCCTTCGAGCTTGAACTAGCACCAACTCCACCACTTCTGAGATGGGTCCATTCAACATGAGAAGCAGTTTGTGATCTTGTCGATGATGCTTTAGATCAGTGTTGGACATGTTCATAGTTCCAGTGAGCCTCTTCTCTTTTGGCTCAAGTTTAAAAGAATCACGATTCAAAGAAATTTTCAGAAGCTTTAGGTGATCCAGGTGGATACTGGTGGCCACCTACCTTTTCCAACTGACTCAAAACAATTTTCTGGCAATTTTGGAAATTTACTATTTTTAGTAGTTTTTAACTTATGGGGCTAGTTTGAGGTCTTAAATAACGTTTTTTTCATGATTGGGAACCTAAAATAAAGTTGAGGACTATGATTGGTCCCCCTAAATTAATCTCCTTTTCAATACCTTTCCAACTAGCTATTGTGCACCCTAAACAAAGATCGTATGCAAAATTTACGACCCCGAGAAGTTAATGTACTAACTTACCCCAACGGGGCCCACATGACTTTTGGTGCTTCATTGTACTCATATTATTGAGAATGAGATTAGTTTTCACATATCTTCTTAGAGATAAGCTACCACCATTCTAGAAAGCTTGTTTTCAGTTTTCATTTTACAGTTTTCAACATATTTATTATTTAATAGAAGTCAATTTTTGCTGTATATTTGTTATTGTTCAATGTGTCTCTGTGTTAAAATTATAAATATGTGGTTTCATTTCCTTCCTCTCATAAATAAAGATCAGTGGCATTAGTGTGGTATTCTCCTTGTCATTTTTTAATGCATGTCCTCGACGCGGTTAGGGTATAGAGAGTTGGGTCTCAAGCTTGTTTCTATTAAGGAAAAATACTCTCGCATGCCCAAGAAACCACCCATGGTAGGAGAAAATAAATAGGATGGGAGTTGATATCATTTCAAAATGTTGATCGAGGAATCCCTTGAGCCACAGGGGAACGAGATGATGACAACTTCATGTAAATCCTTTGACGACTGCCAAAAAGCGATGCATCCACCTCAAGCGGAAGTGCCACCCCCTTCAAGGTACAGATAAATTTTGATATTCCTATATTTGAAGGTCAAATAGATGCATATGTCATAGATAAATGGTTAAACATTCTAGAAGGGTATTTTTCTATCCACAACTTTTTCAATAGAGAAAAGATTATATTTGTGCTCCTCAAGGCCATCCCCCATGTCAAATATTGGTGGGAGACTTTCTATGAGAGAAATTAAACAGAAGGATCCACATTATTTATAGTTGCACCCACTTGGGATTCCTTCAGGGATGATATTAATGAAAAATACTACCCTGTTGGAAGTTATGATGACTTGTATACAGGATGGACCACACTACAGCACAAAAGAGACCAAACAATCCTAGAGTTCACCAATGTCTTCCATAACTTGGGCACCAAGATGGGTATCAAATGTTCTCATCGAAATCTAGTGCTCAAGTACTATGATGATCTGCATAGATACATCCATACATAAATGGAGTTTTTGACATCTCGTCCTTGGGTGTGGCTTATCGATATGTCATCAAAATTTAGCAGAAGCTTAAACAAAAGACGTGACATTTTGGGTCTAGAAACCCCTCACAGAAGAATTAGGGAAAGGGAAGACCTAACCTCTAAAACAAAGGATAGAGAAAATATGGGAAACCTCATGAAAATCAGTCTAAGCCTCAAGAAAAGAAGGACAATGGGAAGACAAAGAAAGATACTGGGAATTGGTGTGAATTCCATAAGATCCCCTGGCATAACACTACTGATTGCCAGTCAAAACAATCATTAGTGGTTGAAGTAAAATCCTTTGAATCAGATGTGAGCTTCGAATCTGAGTCAGAACCAGAGAAGGGGAGACAGATTATTGACACAAAAACTAATGTGACTATTGCTACCAACAAGATCCATCCTGGTGAACCTGATGAGCTAGAGGAAGTTGAGTGCCTCTTTCATTCATAGATGTGGGTGAAAGACACTCCATTGCCCTTCATCATTGATAGAAATATCTAAAAGAACCTCATCTCAACAGAGGTTTTCCTTGTCTATCCTTTCTAACAATGCCACACCCACAACCCTACACCATCGGATGGCTCCGTCAAGGAAGCAATCTTCGCATCAGCCAACAATGTCACTTGTCATACAACATCAAGCCATTCAAAGATGAGGTATTGTGTGATGTTTCTCCCCTTGAATTTTGTTATGTTATTTTGGGCCAACCTTATTTATGGAAATGTCATGTTGTATATGATTCTAGGCCTCACAATGATATTATTACTTTCAACAAGAAATTGTACAGGATACTTGAGGTAGTCCCATCTAGTGTTATTTCCTTGATCTCTGCCAAGCAATTCAGAAAGGTCATTTCTCAGACCAGGAATTTTGTATTCTTCACGATTCAATCTTAGAGTGAGAGAAAGATTGCATCCACATCCATCTCCTCCTCGATCAACCTATCCATGCAACAAAATAAATTGGATAAGGTCGTCGAAGAATACAAAGACATATTCTCATCACCTACTAGAGTACCTCTTCACTGTCAAGTCAAGCATCCGATTTATCTGACCGTCGATGTACCACTACCAAATGGGCCAGTCTATCATCACTCTTTGCTAGAAAATGAGGATATCAAGCATCAGATCCAAGAAATAATCCACAAGGGGCACATTTGACCCAACTCATCACCTTGTGGAAGCCCAATCGTGTTGGTGCAGAAGCAAGATGGGACTCGATGACTCTGCATTGATTACTGGGCCCTAAAAAAAATCATAATCATGAAATGGTACCTGATTCCCAAAATCGACGATATCCTTGATCAACTCAAGGGGACCAAATAATTTAGTTAGATTGATCTGAAGTCTAGCTACCATCAGGTCCCAATAGAATATATAGATGTGTGGAAAATTTCATTCAATTCAAAATCAAGTATTTTTGAATGGGTCGTCATGCCCTTTGTTTGATGAATTCCCCAATTTTTTTCATGAGGTTGATGGAAAATATCCTGAGACCTTTCACTAATTATTTTATGGTGGTGTGTCTAGATGACATCCTCATTTACAACAAGACTTGGAAAGAACACTTGAAACATATTCAATAGGTTCTGCACACCTTGCAACAACACAAGCTCTATGCCAACTTGGAAAAATGCTCCTTCGAGATGGACATGGTCGAGTACCTAGTATACATTGTTGATGTGCATGGTGTACAGGTTGATCTAGCTAAGATCTAAGTCACCCGTGACTGGCCAACCCCAACCACGCTCACTGAGCTTCAGATATTCTTAGGCCTTACCAATTTCTATCACAGTTTCATGTTGGGATTCTCCCATATTTCATGGGCCCTTAGTCAAATAACTAGAGGTGGTGGTAAGGAAAAATTTGTGTGGGGCCTGTCCCAACATAAAACGTTCAATGATCTGAAGTAGAACTTATGTTCAAAACCATTTCTCTCATTACTTGACCTGCAAAAACCCTTTGAGATCAAGATAGATGCTTCAAACTATGTTGTGGGCATAGTCCTCACTCAACATGGCCACCCTGTGGCCTATCATAGGGAGACACTATCAGATGTTGTTCGTAAGTACCCTAATTACGACAAAGAAATGTACTCCATTATGTAAGCCTGCCACCAGTGGAGGCATTACATTCTCGTAAAGGAGAAAATTATCCACACTGATCATAAGACACTATAGTTCATGCAGACACAAGGAAAATTTCATAATGACCACCATCACAGGTGGTCCACATATTTGTAGCAGTTCCACCTCAACATCAAGTATAAAATAGGAAGTACCAACTGAGTCACTGATTGCCTTAGCCGACCTCCACTCACGACACTCACCACATTGTTAAGATCTTTCAACCATGATACCTATGGATGGCCCCACCTCTATGAGATGGATCTTGACTTCGCCGACACCTACCATATGTTCTAATCCAACACAACTGTCAATAATTTTCATATTCAAGACAGAATGTTATGCCATCTAGGCCATCTTTTCATTGCATCAAGAGAGTGAGCAAAGCTGATTTTGGAATCCCACTACAGTAGGGTGGCTAGACACTTCAGTGTGGAAAATAAAGTGGTAGTTGTAATATCCCTCGGCCTAACCCAAATGTAAATATAATCCAAGTATATTTAAGATAGTGAGTTGTTTAGACATCATTTTTGTAATACACCTTTCATGGCACGGTGCATGCATATATTGCACAATAAAAGGATGAAATGTGCAAATTTCTGAATAATGTGCAAAGTAACTAAGGTGTGCACAACCTTGAAGACATAGGATACAACACGCAGTAACTAAAGAGCATGCAACCTTGAGGTCAGCAGATACCGTGCACAGTAACTTTTTGTGCATGCAATATTGAGGTCAACGAACCTTTGTGTATATAATATTCATTATAGGCTGGTGAGCTAGTATTATAAGTTGAAATTCTTATGTCTTGGAATTAGGCCAGCACATCTAGATGTTAAAGGCTAGAGCATCTATTTTGTATATATCTCATGATTAATATAAAAATGCATCGTTGCACGCACACCGACCATGATAAAAGAGAAGGGGGACTAGATTCCACCAAATAGGGAAAGGGAGGGCCTAAAGTTAAGAACATGGCTAATCTAGAGAGATTGAAGATGAAAAGAAATATTATATTAATATTTCTTAAAAACATAAAGTACGGATAATTAATTTATCCTAAGTCCTAAAGTAGGGGACAAGTGTACCAGAGTAGCTTCCAACATGACAAGTGTCAAGTTGGAAACATGCATACTTATTGCCGAGACTTAGTTCCTTTGGTGGGTAATCAACCATTGTGAAAGGGGAATCTTAACATTTTTTTCTTGGACAAGAGAACCAGTACCCACAATACATTCTGCTAGTCCTTGAGCTACCTCGTATCTTCCTACCACCATACCTAGACTAGATTGATATCCATTCCTGTTGGTGTACCTGTCATCTTGGGAGAGGGATTGAAGAGGCGATTTGTTAGACCCATGAGCAATTCTTTGAGTGAGGGAATTGTCGAGGATCAATTTCCTGAAGGTGATAAACTGTGGCTACAACACTTTGAGACTTCCGGTCCGGCCTGTTACTGAAGCCCTGGAAGGGAAATGGGGTAGCTGAAGGACTGTTGAGCAAAGAAGGGGCATACTTCCTTGAGTGGGACAGGCATATGGGGAAAGAGAGGTTTTAGGCTGTGGTTGAGTGAACACCTGAGAGGAATACACAACTGCATTGAAGTATTATTTAAAATGAGTCAAGTGAATGAGATGAATTCGGGGTTTTATTCAAACAGTTGAAAGTGAAATATAAGTTACAAGAAGACACATACTAAAGGAAACAAGATTTGTAACATCATCAGTGGAATCTTGTCTTAAGCAATACAAAATTCTCTTTTGTGTTTATATATTCATTCAAAATTCAAAATTACAAAAGGGGATGATTCAAAATAACAGTGGCCCTATTCAAAGAGACCGTACAAGAATAGGTCTATCATCTCCGGAGCTTCCTTACCTCTGCTATCATTTGTCCAAAAAATGTTGAAATATACTCAATTGTATTAAGGGCTCATTTCAGCTTAGCTAGCTCCTCCTTTAAATAATCTAACTAGACCGGTTGATTCTTTCCAACACTCTCAGCCGCTTCGGTGATGAGTTATTTATTCTGTCACTTACTTCGTTTCTTCTTAGCAGTTGTTCTGTTGATAACTAGATCCCTCATGATTGGATTCAACCTGATTTCCAATCTCGAATCAGTAACAGGTACTGTGTGAAATTTAGTCGCCAGTATCTGCACGACTACCTTTTCCTTCATACTCGCAGGAAAATTTAGCATGTTGCCTGAATAACCAGTCTCATTGGATTTAACTGGGTCCACATACGTCAATTTTGTGGACACCGAAATACATTTGCAGAGATGAGAAGTTTGAACTATTTTGGAGACTTCTCACTGAAGGATAAGATGATGCTTCCATACCTGAGAGTTGGTGATTATAGAACCTCTATCATGAATCCTTGACAGACTCGTGCACAAGTGCAATGGGTTACCATGCTTGGCTAATCCAATTAAAATGATTAAAATTTTTGAGTTCATTACATGACGGTGTTCACCTAACTCAAATGGCTGTGATGTGCGAGTGAATGATATAGAGTGATTCGACTAACTATCACCCATCCCACGATGGTGGATTTGACATATTGAAGCACATGACATCAGAATTTATGCAAAAGTGGTTTTGACAAACCACCTTGCGCCTGATGTATCTCTGTGTGATGATATAGTGCTTGCTAAGTTCTCAAAACTTGGGCCGTGTCTAAGAATTGTCATGGTGGCAACACCAAGAAATCAAAAAACATAATTATGATATAATTATTGAGCTGAAATAGTTCATATTTCTCGTGGATTGTTGATTTAGTTAAAACTAATAATTTTTAATGGTTGCACATTTTGAAGAACTAACAACAACTAGATCATATCAGATCAAGTACCGATTCCATAGGAATGGAAGAGACACAAGGAAACTATAGTCAACAAGATGAGAGTAGAGGGATGAATGTCCATTTGGACATTGAAGGAACAAACTCCAATGTACATGGAGAGGAAAGGGATGAAAACCTGAATATGGTAGAGGCTATTAAAAAATTGCAAAAGGATGTCCAAAGACATAAAGTTGATAAATAAAATCTTATGAGAGCTAAAGAGCATCATAATGACTTCAACATGAAGTCATTTTAAAGTCTGAATAGAATAGGAAATAAATTGGAAAAAGAAAGTGACTCAAGAAAATATGGAAGTCACAAACCTTCAGATGAGAAAAAGAGATCAAGACATGTCAGCAGGCACCACCATCACTCCCGAAAGCATTCCAAGAAAAGAGAAGGTAGCAACACAAGTCCATCCCATGTCAGACAACATAAGATGTCTGGGGTGGATGAGCTACGAGGAGAAATTAACAAAACCAAACCTCTTACATTTGATGGTGAGCATAAGAAGGATGAAGATGAAGAAACATGGTTGCTGGGCATGAGGAAGTATTTTCAATTACAATTATTCTTCCCATGAAGAGGCACTACTACATATGGGTGGATTATTCCATGAAAATTTTCCACGCTTCAACTAGTTTCATATTTTTTTTAAATAGGGCAAAATTTTCGTCGACATTGCCACGAAAGTTCATCGTAATATCTAAGAAAATCTTATTTAAATCTAGTCGAGATTTTTGTTGCTATAGCGACTAGCTTTCGTGGCAATAGCGACGCAAATTTTTCCTATCTCATTGGTCGGTGTTAACGGCTAGTTGACTATTTTATCTATATATGTGTGACTTTAAGAGACTTTGTGACACAATTGCTATAGTTGTGACACTGTTCTTGGCTTTCATTTGAGCTATTTTTTTTTTTCTGTCACCCACCGGTTGAACAAATCCAATTCTTGATCTACATAGCTCGGATTTTGAACTTGCAAGGTTAGTATGTTATTTTTTATTGATGTACTCATTTAACTTATAATTTTTTTTTCAAATGTCCAAATTTCATTTAGCTTATTTTTTCCTTGATAATATATTATAATATGTGTAGTACCATATTTCATGTCCTTGGTTTTTGGATCTAGTTAGTATATTCTATGGAAAAGGGTATGTGGATTCCATAATATTCTAGGTTTATGGAATCTACATACCCTTTTCCCTTCAATTGTAGCTATAATCTCTCTCTATTTTCATTGATAAAGATATGGAAGTGCTCTTGAAACTCAACCCTAATCAGTGAAATGATAGTAATTGATTGTCATTTTCTTCTCTCTTTTAATTTTTAAGACTTGACAAAAAAACACCAACAAATCTTGATTGAAGCAGGGACTAATAAGATACATAAAACTAACCCTAAACTTATGTTAGGTATATATGTCGTTATTATATAAAGAAGACATTTGTACACATATGACCTTATTATAAAGATGTTATCTACGTCGTCATGATGTTGATCCTCTACACATATGATCACCTTATTATAAATATGTAGGTCACTGCAAATAAACATATCATAATCGAAAGGAGTAGCCAAAATATAAAAAATTGACAACTTAA
>JZKD02S1645338.1:0-25131 GCA_000966675.3 Picea glauca
GGTCTACACATAGTGATGTTTATATTTTATTAATGATCTGCATAATTACATATACAAAATCAGGCTCCGACCTTTAACACCTAGGCTCTCTAGCCTAATAAACACATAAGCCCACCAAATTATATACACTTGGCTCACTAGCGTATAAACATAATTACAAAAATCCATAATTACAACAAGGACTCGTCCTTGGGGATACTACAATATACATGAGGGTGATTGGACATGATTCCTAGACGTGGAATTGTATGACATTGAGGAAATTGTGGTAGAAATAGTGTAGGAAACAAAGCATCAAAAGGTGAAACCTATGTATTTTATGATAATGGAAAAGAGAGTTTAATACTCCAAGCAGCAAAGGAAATTCTTCATATGCTCATCGTAGTAGCTACATGGCTGAGAGTAGGATTATTGTGACGTTGTCTATGGTTTTGTTGACGCTTGACTCTATTAGGACCGAAATGACAACCTTGCAAGGATGTAAATCCCCCTACATTTTTATAGAGGTGGCACTTCTCTTTACTTTAATATTTTCTTTGGGATTCTAGATATTCAAAATGTGGAACTTTGTAGAAGTTCGTCATGGTAATAAAAGAAATATAAAGATTGCAAGAAAGATAAAAGGAAAATGTTTTATTTTCTTCTTAAAGGAAAGTTCCTGAGAATGGACTAGGAACCACACACATTCACATACTTAAAGCAAATAATCAAGATTTCCTCACATCCATCATAGTTTAAACTAAAGATTTTTTATCACATAAAAATAAAAACAAGATGATTTGCATGCATAAGAGAAATTTAACAAAGTGGACACATGGGAAGCTCAAATAAAGATAGTGATAGATCAATCTCAAATACTTTATACTCAAAACTCAGAGTTACAAAGCACATTCGAAACTAATCCTAAAATAACTCTCTTGAAATTTCTAAAAAATATATAGTATGTTACATATTCTTTGAAATTTAAAATGTGTTTATCTTAAAGACTGGTATGGGGGCTCCCGCGGACCATAACGCAAATATACACAAGAATTAAGCTTGTAGAAGGAAGATGGTGTGTGGTAAAAGAACATCAAGACCTGGAAAGAAGAAGAGAGAAGTTATCATACTTCGGTTAAACCTTTCTATTCAAAGAAGTGGAGTAATTGGATGAAGGAACTTATAAACAAGGAAAGATGTAATCAACATAAACTTACTATGATGGTCTCTCATCATTTTCACTTGCTTGTTGGTGTCATTTTATTGTCTTCATTAACGACTACATGAATTGTCTCAATTGTTTCTTGCCCCTCGGTGGTCAATTTGTCGATCTCTTTCTTAAACCATTATTCAATATATTTTTTCATTGGTGCCACATTGATCTCATGTCGTATTTTGATGTTGAACAACTTTCCCTCCAAGTCTTGTAGATCAAGGGAAATATCGTGCAACACTTCTTCAATGTCCTGATTTTTCATGGAGTAGTCCACTGGTCAATTGCTTATGCCGTCCTCATCATATTCAAGTATACCATAGAACTTTTCAACTGACAACCCTTTAAAAATATCAACATGTTCTTAAAATCGTTGCTTTGTCAATAATATCGAGTTGAGAATTAGTTTGGGGTCTTGTACTTGGTTAGTAATCATGGCTAAGTCTATCTCTATGAGCCTCTTGAATAGATCTTCCCTCTTTGATATAGCTTGGATGCATGCTTGAACAATATTATTCAATTTTTTTATCTTTTCTTTCCAGCACCCGTTCAACTATGTTATCCGACGTGGGGAGGGAAGATCCTCCTCTCTTCTCCTTAGTTTTGTCATGATGGAAAATATGTTTCCAAAGGGTAGTACAGCATCAAGGTAAAAACCTTCTTCATTTTTTAGGTCACATTGCAAATACTCGTGGAAGGCATGCACCCTCGATCCAAAAGAAGCAATGCTTTTCGAAGTTTCCCATGCCTCTGTGATCAATGCCATTCTTTTCTTAATGTTTCTTTACACATAGCTCCTTGTTGATGTAAGTAGGCTTGAAGATCCTTTCAATTTATAAGCGAGTGTCGTGGGTCTGATTATTTTCAAAGGATTGGCAAGAAGTGGAAGAGGCATTAAGGTGTCTTCCAGTTCCTTGATCATTTCTTTCAACTTCGTGTTTTTCTCTTCAATACCATCGATGGAGTCATCCAAAGCATCCCTGGTTTCTCTATGAATTTTAGAAATATGGGAAGGTCACATATCTCGTAGGTCAACCTATGAACGACATTTTATTTTCTTATTCTTCATATCACCTTTCTAAATAATCAATTTCTTGGATACCCTGTCAAAGAAAACACTCTAAAAAGAAAATGACTTTTCCTCATTGAAGGTCTCATTCTCATTGATTTCCAATGATGAATTTTGATGGGCCACGTTCCTTGGCTAATCCATTGTGGGAAACATCTTTTTGATATCTTCTTTGAGCTCCATGTCTTCAAGGGAGAAGTTGTTGATGTCACTTTCTATGTGGTGGTCTTCTTCCTCTTGCACAACATTTTTTCTTTTTTTCCTCATAGGAATCTTGTGCAAGCTCTCAATTTTTCCCGAAGGGGGATTATTTTCTCCTCCACCACTAGAAATAGTGTTGGTAACTTTCCTAGTTGGGTAGGCCGCTAGAGCATTACTCCGAGATGTGGTAGTTTTAGGAGTGACAGTTGGGGACTGGGCACTCTTCTCGCTTGGACCCTTTCCTTTATGCTTGTAAAACTCATTAGTACTAAGTATTGTCTCCAAGTCACCAACATTGTGAGTAGGAGTGCCTAAGTTATTATCTTCTTCTTCACTCAGAACAGTATGGATAAATGAATTTTTGAATCCTACTGCCAGCATATGTTCCATGAAAATTTCGTTAGGGTTAAACCCCTTTATATTTTCATCATATTTCAGATTCATATTGTGGAAGTGGTTCACAACATCATCAATTTTGTTTATATTCCTAAATATAAAGTCTATAATTTTCCAAGGCAGGGGTATGAATTGCTTTTTTTGTTTCTCATGGAAAAAGTGCGGCCAAAAATTATACTACCTTGTGACTTTCGTAATAAACATTTTATCAGATACATAGCATGGAATAAAGGAGGGATTTTCCTTAGAACCGAAAATCCTGATAACATTGTGATTTTCCATTTGCTCCAACGTCCCCTTTTTATCCAAGAATTTATTTTCTTGGTCGGCTATTCCAGGGGTATCTTTTCCAAACAATAGTCCTTTAAAAAATGAAATGAAATCATTGTAAACTTCATAAAAATGTAAGGAAGCCTTGTGTCTCCACAATGCTTGGTACCAGAATGTAACTAGGTCAAGTTCACAGTTCACCCTCTTACAGATAGATAATCTTGGAAATTGACATCAAAATGTTATCGCAAACACCAAATAAGAAGCCATATAGAATTTCTTGTCTTTTTTTTACTGTGACAATTGGGAGGAAATTTCAATGGAAATCAGTTTTCCCCAATCGAAAATAGCTTTCTCTTTGACTGTAAACTAGAATATATAAATAATCATGCGGGAAATGTTGGCAGTACTTTCTTGTCCTGTTAGCCTGGTAAAAAACCAAGCAATTTCCCGAAAGGGGTTTTTGAACTAGTCAACCTACAACCTGGTAATGTATTATGGGACAAATGCAGGATTCTCTAAGAACTCAGGCAAGAAGCCTAGGCCATTGTCATGCTTTTTCAGGGAATCTCTACAATCCTCTCCTTTGAAGGTAAGTGTTGGCTCAGGGAGCTTCAACATCTTATAGAACACTTGAGGTGAAAGAGAGATGGGAAAATTGTCTTGAAGTTGAATAATTTGTTGAATCGGTATGTGTTTTTCAACACACCATGCAACCAGATCCTTGCAGTCGAAAACCTCAGGGACATTGATCCAGAATCGAATCTAGGAGCTTGATGGGGCTCAGAAAGGCCTAAACATAAAAGTTCTCAGAATGGCTTCAAAATGGACATGTGTGTAGGCCTCATTGATACGAACCTAATGCAACTTGAACGAGCTTGAATGGACATCGTATTATCAAGTTATGGCAATCTGTTTGTTTTTCCAAACATGTAAAAAAAATGTTGATTGTACAGTCCGTACAATCCATATAGTGCCACGTGGCAGCTGATTGTATAGGTCATACAGATGTACAACTAACATGGAAGGAACAGTTGGCGCTAATGTTGTAGGGTCCATATAGCTTATGTGGCAGGGTTTGTACATATTACGTGGTAGGGTCTGTATAGCTGATGTGGCAAGGTACAGTCAATGCTTACGTGGCAACTTTTGGAGGTTACACGTGGTAGGTTGACTGGGCATACAAAGCTGACGTGGAAAGGGCAGGTGGACCAACTTGGAAGTGAAATGTGTCACCACTGCAAGGGTGACACATGGTATGTTTGTACGATTACATGTTGTCGAGTACAGTATGCTGACAAGGAAGGTACATGTGGCAAACAGTTGGACGGTTCGATGCTTGACATGTGGCGTCAAAGTTTGGTGAATGAGGTGGTGCCACGTGGCCCAGACGTGGGCTACCACGCGGCACCCAGGAATTGGTCATTGGTTTTCTTTGTAACATTTATTGGATTTCATGAGGTTCGAACCACGAACCTCCCACTGGGCAGCAATTCCACGTAGGTCGGGCTACCAGCGCGTCTACCGGATAGGTATTCACTGTATGCGGCTTAATTATTTTTTAAAGTTGCATTTTGGTTCGAATGGGAAGAGAAAGGGATTGGGGATATCCCTAGCTCTCAACACACATTTTACCATGGTATCATTGCCATACAACTGAACCTTCCACTAAATGGCGTGGAGGTTATTATAGACCTCGGTTTCGGGGTTTGTTCATACGACCGGTGGTCTCCACTGCACTTGGTGCTTGGAGAATGGATAACACCCGGTCAGTCAGGATTTCCCGCTGACCAGGGAATTATTCCATGGGATATTCGTCAGGGGCTACACTAGAGAGCGTGTGGAGGATTAAAACATGGCCCCATCACCCTATAACACGACCAAGTGCCAAACATGCAAGGGGGGTAGCGCGCTAGGAGGTTAGCCCATGGCCACTTGGAATGTACCCATATTCCCAGGGGCCAGTAAATTTGGGGGTTGCACCCTATATATGTGCAAAGTGGTTTTTCTAACTTTAGAATATGGATTTTATTTGATTAATTCAACTATTTTTGGAGGATTTTGCCCATTTTGGGGGGATATTGGGCCTTTTTTAAGGCCAGATCTTGGGAGGAAGTTGGGAGTTGGTTACCAACTTCATATATATATATATATATATATAAACGAGGCCTTCTTGAGGCCATGAGAGGAGATTTAGAGAAGGTTTATGCTGAATATTTTCCAAGCCAAAGCCATTTTTATGCAGGGAAGTTTTTGAGGAGCGCACCTTTGCGGGCCATTTCTAGAAGCTCCAATCATCCGATTTGAGTGTCGTTTCTTCTGTTGGGTTCTAGAGATCTGGTAGAGAAAGAAAAGATCATTTTTGTAACCTTTTGGCACTATTGTAATGTACTTATTGACATTTGAACAGAAATAATAAAGCCTCTCCCACTGAGACAAAGGCCCGGAAACGTAGGCGAGATTGTTGAACTCCGTTATCACATTGGTGTTATGGTTTGTTGTTGTTTTATGATTCATTTCAGTTTTGTACATGTTTATATGGCTGACACATTTCTTCTATAATTCTTCCTCTTTCTTTAAGCTTCCTAATTGGTTAATCAACACATGCATAATAACTCAACCATATTCATGTAAAATATCTTTTCGAATCAAGTGGTATCAGAGCTAGTTGAAATTTGGAATTGATTTTTGCATGTTAACCAGGGAAAAGCTATTTCTTGGTGAAGGTGAGATTGTTGCATAGAATCCATTAATTGGATTGAGAAAGAGAACTTCTCATAGCGAGAAGATGGCATCGAAAGAGGAACTTTCTCAGGATGAGAAAGAGTTTCGTAAAACTTTCTTAGCCATGTCGGAGATGATGAAGGTTTTGTACGAGAATTACTTGGAATGAAAGAGACCATTTCTTGGTGAATCTTCAAAGGGAAAAATTGAAGAAGGAAAGGATCCTCCTCAAATCCCTCCTTCACCTCCATCATCACCTCCTTCTTCTCCTTCTTATTTAAGTTCAAGTTCTAAATCCAATGCAAAGAAACATGTTCATAAACATAAGAATGAAATTCCATTATTAAAACTTAATGTTAAATTCGAATTACCCATGTATGATGGTGAAGTTAATGCGAAGAGACTTGAAAATTGGGTTAGAAAAATGGAGTTCTATTGTAGTATGCAACAAATCAGGTATGAGGCCACAAAAATCAAGTTGCCATCATTGACACTTGCAGGAACATCACTCATCTAGTGGAAAAGCAAGTTACAAAATGGCACGCAACAAGTGGGTAATGTATTTCCATCATGGAAAAGTTTCATTTATGCACTTAGGAAGCAATTATATCCTTTGGCTTATAAATAAAAAGTGTTAATTGAATGGCAAGATTTAAAAATAAGAAAAGGACAAACAGTGCAAGAATACACAGATGGCTTTCATAAAATGGCATCGATGTTAGACATTCCTTTACATACCCAAGAAACTCTTATGAAGTATATAGGAGGTTTACCTGCACATATTCGAAATATTGTATTCATGTTTGGACCAACTAATATTGATGAGGTTTATGTTCAAGTGACATACATTGAAGCAGGGAAAACAGGTGTTGGTGTATCAGGGGAATCGTCTTCAACAAAAGAGGACAAAAGGAAGTGGCATGACATGAAGTCAAATGTAGTGACAAGAAAGGAAAAGAGGCCCTCTTGCAAGAATTGCAAGAAAGAGGGGCATGAGGAGGACCGTTGTTGGAAATTGCATCCCAAGAAGAGGCCAAAGTGGTTCAAGGAAAAGAAGGGGAGGCAAATAGTTGCAGCGAAAACACGACCCATAGACTTGGGATCGGATTCAGGTGATGAATCTAAGGTCTCATTGGTTGGTATGCAGGTAAAATTGTTGAAGGAATTGACTGTAGAATTAACTTGTTTCATATAAGGTTCATCATGCGACACACTATGGTTGATACATTAATATATAGTGGATCTCAATCTAACCTAATTTTAGAGGAATTGGTTAAGAAATTGGGGTTAAAAACACATATGCATCATAATCCCTACACAGTTAAATGGATAAGCAACAATCATCAAATGCACATAACCAAGCAGTGCACATTAAAATTTNAGTCCACTGGTCAATTGCTTATGCCGTCCTCATCATATTCAAGTATACCATAGAACTTTTCAACTGACAACCCTTTAAAAATATCAACATGTTCTTAAAATCGTTGCTTTGTCAATAATATCGAGTTGAGAATTAGTTTGGGGTCTTGTACTTGGTTAGTAATCATGGCTAAGTCTATCTCTATGAGCCTCTTGAATAGATCTTCCCTCTTTGATATAGCTTGGATGCATGCTTGAACAATATTATTCAATTTTTTTATCTTTTCTTTCCAGCACCCGTTCAACTATGTTATCCGACGTGGGGAGGGAAGATCCTCCTCTCTTCTCCTTAGTTTTGTCATGATGGAAAATATGTTTCCAAAGGGTAGTACAGCATCAAGGTAAAAACCTTCTTCATTTTTTAGGTCACATTGCAAATACTCGTGGAAGGCATGCACCCTCGATCCAAAAGAAGCAATGCTTTTCGAAGTTTCCCATGCCTCTGTGATCAATGCCATTCTTTTCTTAATGTTTCTTTACACATAGCTCCTTGTTGATGTAAGTAGGCTTGAAGATCCTTTCAATTTATAAGCGAGTGTCGTGGGTCTGATTATTTTCAAAGGATTGGCAAGAAGTGGAAGAGGCATTAAGGTGTCTTCCAGTTCCTTGATCATTTCTTTCAACTTCGTGTTTTTCTCTTCAATACCATCGATGGAGTCATCCAAAGCATCCCTGGTTTCTCTATGAATTTTAGAAATATGGGAAGGTCACATATCTCGTAGGTCAACCTATGAACGACATTTTATTTTCTTATTCTTCATATCACCTTTCTAAATAATCAATTTCTTGGATACCCTGTCAAAGAAAACACTCTAAAAAGAAAATGACTTTTCCTCATTGAAGGTCTCATTCTCATTGATTTCCAATGATGAATTTTGATGGGCCACGTTCCTTGGCTAATCCATTGTGGGAAACATCTTTTTGATATCTTCTTTGAGCTCCATGTCTTCAAGGGAGAAGTTGTTGATGTCACTTTCTATGTGGTGGTCTTCTTCCTCTTGCACAACATTTTTTCTTTTTTTCCTCATAGGAATCTTGTGCAAGCTCTCAATTTTTCCCGAAGGGGGATTATTTTCTCCTCCACCACTAGAAATAGTGTTGGTAACTTTCCTAGTTGGGTAGGCCGCTAGAGCATTACTCCGAGATGTGGTAGTTTTAGGAGTGACAGTTGGGGACTGGGCACTCTTCTCGCTTGGACCCTTTCCTTTATGCTTGTAAAACTCATTAGTACTAAGTATTGTCTCCAAGTCACCAACATTGTGAGTAGGAGTGCCTAAGTTATTATCTTCTTCTTCACTCAGAACAGTATGGATAAATGAATTTTTGAATCCTACTGCCAGCATATGTTCCATGAAAATTTCGTTAGGGTTAAACCCCTTTATATTTTCATCATATTTCAGATTCATATTGTGGAAGTGGTTCACAACATCATCAATTTTGTTTATATTCCTAAATATAAAGTCTATAATTTTCCAAGGCAGGGGTATGAATTGCTTTTTTTGTTTCTCATGGAAAAAGTGCGGCCAAAAATTATACTACCTTGTGACTTTCGTAATAAACATTTTATCAGATACATAGCATGGAATAAAGGAGGGATTTTCCTTAGAACCGAAAATCCTGATAACATTGTGATTTTCCATTTGCTCCAACGTCCCCTTTTTATCCAAGAATTTATTTTCTTGGTCGGCTATTCCAGGGGTATCTTTTCCAAACAATAGTCCTTTAAAAAATGAAATGAAATCATTGTAAACTTCATAAAAATGTAAGGAAGCCTTGTGTCTCCACAATGCTTGGTACCAGAATGTAACTAGGTCAAGTTCACAGTTCACCCTCTTACAGATAGATAATCTTGGAAATTGACATCAAAATGTTATCGCAAACACCAAATAAGAAGCCATATAGAATTTCTTGTCTTTTTTTTACTGTGACAATTGGGAGGAAATTTCAATGGAAATCAGTTTTCCCCAATCGAAAATAGCTTTCTCTTTGACTGTAAACTAGAATATATAAATAATCATGCGGGAAATGTTGGCAGTACTTTCTTGTCCTGTTAGCCTGGTAAAAAACCAAGCAATTTCCCGAAAGGGGTTTTTGAACTAGTCAACCTACAACCTGGTAATGTATTATGGGACAAATGCAGGATTCTCTAAGAACTCAGGCAAGAAGCCTAGGCCATTGTCATGCTTTTTCAGGGAATCTCTACAATCCTCTCCTTTGAAGGTAAGTGTTGGCTCAGGGAGCTTCAACATCTTATAGAACACTTGAGGTGAAAGAGAGATGGGAAAATTGTCTTGAAGTTGAATAATTTGTTGAATCGGTATGTGTTTTTCAACACACCATGCAACCAGATCCTTGCAGTCGAAAACCTCAGGGACATTGATCCAGAATCGAATCTAGGAGCTTGATGGGGCTCAGAAAGGCCTAAACATAAAAGTTCTCAGAATGGCTTCAAAATGGACATGTGTGTAGGCCTCATTGATACGAACCTAATGCAACTTGAACGAGCTTGAATGGACATCGTATTATCAAGTTATGGCAATCTGTTTGTTTTTCCAAACATGTAAAAAAAATGTTGATTGTACAGTCCGTACAATCCATATAGTGCCACGTGGCAGCTGATTGTATAGGTCATACAGATGTACAACTAACATGGAAGGAACAGTTGGCGCTAATGTTGTAGGGTCCATATAGCTTATGTGGCAGGGTTTGTACATATTACGTGGTAGGGTCTGTATAGCTGATGTGGCAAGGTACAGTCAACGCTTACGTGGCAACTTTTGGAGGTTACACGTGGTAGGTTGACTGGGCGTACGAAGCTGACGTGGAAAGGGCAGGTGGACCAACTTGGAAGTGACATGTGTCACCACTGCAAGGGTGACACATGGTATGTTTGTACGATTACATGTTGTCGAGTACAGTATGCTGACAAGGAAGGTACATGTGGCAGACAGTTGGACGGTTCGATGCTTGACATGTGGCGTCAAAGTTTGGCGAATGAGGTGGTGCCACGTGGCCCAGACGTGGGCTACCACGCGGCACCCAGGAATTGGTCGTTGGTTTTCTTTGTAACATTTAATGGATTTCATGAGTTTCGAACCACGAACCTCCCACTGGGCAGCAATTTCACGTAGGTCGGGCTACCAGCGCGTCTACCGGATAGGTATTAACTGTATGCGGCTTAATTATTTTTTTAAGTTGCATTTTGGTTCGAATGGGCAGAGAAAGGGATTGGGGCTATCCCTAGCTCTCAACACAAATTTTACCATGGGATCATTGCCATACGACTGAACCTTCCACTAAATGGCGTGGAGGTTATTATAGACCTCGGTTTCGGGGTTTGTTCATACGACCGGTGGTCTCCCCTGCACTTGGTGCTTGGAGAATGGATAACACTCGGTCAGTCAGGATTTCCCGCTGACCAGGGCATTATTCCATGGGATATTCGTCAGGGGCTACACTAGAGAGCGTGTGGAGGATTAAAACATGGCCCCATCACCCTATAACACGACCAAGTGCCAAACATGCAAGGGGGGTAGTGCGCTAGGAGGTTAGCCCATGGCCACTTGGAATGTACCCATATTCCCAGGGGCCAGTGAATTTGGGGGTTGCACCCTATATATGTGCAAAGTGGTTTTTCTAACTTTAGAATATGGATTTTATTTGATTAATTCAACTATTTTTGGAGGATTTTGCCCATTTTGGGGGGATATTGGGCCTTTTTTAAGGCCAGATCTTGGGAGGAAGTTGGGAGTTGGTTACCAACTTCATATATATATATATATATATATAAACGAGGCCTTCTTGAGGCCATGAGAGGAGATTTAGAGAAGGTTTATGCTGAATATTTTCCAAGCCAAAGCCATTTTTATGCAGGGAAGTTTTTGAGGAGCGCACCTTTGCGGGCCATTTCTAGAAGCTCCAATCATCCGATTTGAGTGTCGTTTCTTCTGTTGGGTTCTAGAGATCTGGTAGAGAAAGAAAAGATCATTTTTGTAACCTTTTGGCACTATTGTAATGTACTTATTGACATTTGAACAGAAATAATAAAGCCTCTCCCACTGAGACAAAGGCCCGGAAACGTAGGCGAGATTGTTGAACTCCGTTATCACATTGGTGTTATGGTTTGTTGTTGTTTTATGATTCATTTCAGTTTTGTACATGTTTATATGGCTGACACATTTCTTCTATAATTCTTCCTCTTTCTTTAAGCTTCCTAATTGGTTAATCAACACATGCATAATAACTCAACCATATTCATGTAAAATATCTTTTCGAATCAAGTGGTATCAGAGCTAGTTGAAATTTGGAATTGATTTTTGCATGTTAACCAGGGAAAAGCTATTTCTTGGTGAAGGTGAGATTGTTGCATAGAATCCATTAATTGGATTGAGAAAGAGAACTTCTCATAGCGAGAAGATGGCATCGAAAGAGGAACTTTCTCAGGATGAGAAAGAGTTTCGTAAAACTTTCTTAGCCATGTCGGAGATGATGAAGGTTTTGTACGAGAATTACTTGGAATGAAAGAGACCATTTCTTGGTGAATCTTCAAAGGGAAAAATTGAAGAAGGAAAGGATCCTCCTCAAATCCCTCCTTCACCTCCATCATCACCTCCTTCTTCTCCTTCTTATTTAAGTTCAAGTTCTAAATCCAATGCAAAGAAACATGTTCATAAACATAAGAATGAAATTCCATTATTAAAACTTAATGTTAAATTCGAATTACCCATGTATGATGGTGAAGTTAATGCGAAGAGACTTGAAAATTGGGTTAGAAAAATGGAGTTCTATTGTAGTATGCAACAAATCAGGTATGAGGCCACAAAAATCAAGTTGCCATCATTGACACTTGCAGGAACATCACTCATCTAGTGGAAAAGCAAGTTACAAAATGGCACGCAACAAGTGGGTAATGTATTTCCATCATGGAAAAGTTTCATTTATGCACTTAGGAAGCAATTATATCCTTTGGCTTATAAATAAAAAGTGTTAATTGAATGGCAAGATTTAAAAATAAGAAAAGGACAAACAGTGCAAGAATACACAGATGGCTTTCATAAAATGGCATCGATGTTAGACATTCCTTTACATACCCAAGAAACTCTTATGAAGTATATAGGAGGTTTACCTGCACATATTCGAAATATTGTATTCATGTTTGGACCAACTAATATTGATGAGGTTTATGTTCAAGTGACATACATTGAAGCAGGGAAAACAGGTGTTGGTGTATCAGGGGAATCGTCTTCAACAAAAGAGGACAAAAGGAAGTGGCATGACATGAAGTCAAATGTAGTGACAAGAAAGGAAAAGAGGCCCTCTTGCAAGAATTGCAAGAAAGAGGGGCATGAGGAGGACCGTTGTTGGAAATTGCATCCCAAGAAGAGGCCAAAGTGGTTCAAGGAAAAGAAGGGGAGGCAAATAGTTGCAGCGAAAACACGACCCATAGACTTGGGATCGGATTCAGGTGATGAATCTAAGGTCTCATTGGTTGGTATGCAGGTAAAATTGTTGAAGGAATTGACTGTAGAATTAACTTGTTTCATATAAGGTTCATCATGCGACACACTATGGTTGATACATTAATATATAGTGGATCTCAATCTAACCTAATTTTAGAGGAATTGGTTAAGAAATTGGGGTTAAAAACACATATGCATCATAATCCCTACACAGTTAAATGGATAAGCAACAATCATCAAATGCACATAACCAAGCAGTGCACATTAAAATTTGCTATTTCATCTAATTATGTGGATGAGGTAACATGTGATGTAGTGCCACTAAGTGAATGTGGAATGGTCTTAGGTAGTCCATACTTATATGATCGTAAATAAATCTTCTACAGGGAAAAGAATCAATATCAATTAACCAAAGCAGGTCAAGATTATGTGGTTCATTCTCATCATGTAAAGGCAAATAAAACTCTTCAAACTATGGAACAATTAAAGAAGGCATTTCAAGCAAGCAACAAACCTATAATTGTTTCAAACCAAGTAATAGATCTTAAGCAAGAACAGGAGATGATTGTGGAATCAAAAATCAATCATAGTTTGCTTCAAGATAAGCTATTGTCGTGCAAATATTACAAACATATCAGCTCATTTACAGTTGTATTTTTTATGTTATCATTAGTAATGTTCTCTACATGGATGATAGTAGCTTCAGTAAGATGTGGCAGGGTTAAAATGGGTAACAATATGTTGTCAGTTGTCATGATTGTGTTACAGTTGATCTTGATGAGACGGGTGCACATGATAGAGTTCAAATATAGGGAACAAGTCGGGTGGTCTATCCCAAGCTTGATGAATGGTCAGTAACATTTTGGGGACCAAAAGGTCCTTTAGTGGGGAGGTGTGATCCAGAATCAGATCTAGGAGCTTGATGGGGCTCAGAAAGGCCTAAAAATCAAAGTTATCAGAATGGCTTCAAAATGGACGTGTKTGTAGGCCTCGTCAATACAAACCCAACGCAACTTGAATGGGCTCAAATGGACATTGTATTCTCAAGTTATGGCAATATGTTCATTTTGCCAAACATGAACAAAAAAATGTTGACTATACAGTCTATACAGTACCATGTGGAAGATGAATGTACAGGCTATATGGCCATACAATTGACATGGCAGGCACAGTTTGCACTGATGTGGCAGGGTCCATACAACTGACATGGCAGGGTCTATACAACTGATGTGGCAAGGTCCATACAGCTGACGTGGCATGGTCCATACAGCTGACGTGGCAAGGTATAGTTAGTGCTTACGTGGCAGCTTCTAGAGGTGACATGTGGCAGGATGACTGGGTATACAAAGATGATGTGGACAGAACAGGTGGACCAACAGGGAAGTGACAAGTGTCATCACTACAAGGGTGACACATGTCACGTCCGTACGATGACACATGGTCGAGTATGGTATGCTGACAGGGAAGGTATAGGTGGCAGACAACTGGAAGGTTCAACGCTTGACATGTGGCATCGAAGTTTGGTGAATGAGGTGGTGCCACGTGGCCCAGATGTGGGCTTCCACGTGGCACCTAGGCATTGGTCATTGGTTTTCTTTGTAAAATTTGTTGAATTTCATGAGGTTCAAACCATGGACCTCCCATCAGGCAACGATTTTTCATAGGTCGGGTTACCAGCCTGCCTACCAGATAGGTCTTAACTGTATGTGGCTTAATTATGTTTTAAAGTTGCATTTTGGTTTGACTAGGCAGAGAAAGGGGTTGGGGCTAGCCCTCTCCCTCGACACAAAGCTTACCATGGGACCATTTCCATACGACCGAACCTTCCACTAAATGGCGCGGAGGTTATTATAGCCCTCGATTTCAGGTTTTGTTCATACGACCAATGGTCTCCCCTGTACTTGGTGTTCANTATGTGGATGAGGTAACATGTGATGTAGTGCCACTAAGTGAATGTGGAATGGTCTTAGGTAGTCCATACTTATATGATCGTAAATAAATCTTCTACAGGGAAAAGAATCAATATCAATTAACCAAAGCAGGTCAAGATTATGTGGTTCATTCTCATCATGTAAAGGCAAATAAAACTCTTCAAACTATGGAACAATTAAAGAAGGCATTTCAAGCAAGCAACAAACCTATAATTGTTTCAAACCAAGTAATAGATCTTAAGCAAGAACAGGAGATGATTGTGGAATCAAAAATCAATCATAGTTTGCTTCAAGATAAGCTATTGTCGTGCAAATATTACAAACATATCAGCTCATTTACAGTTGTATTTTTTATGTTATCATTAGTAATGTTCTCTACATGGATGATAGTAGCTTCAGTAAGATGTGGCAGGGTTAAAATGGGTAACAATATGTTGTCAGTTGTCATGATTGTGTTACAGTTGATCTTGATGAGACGGGTGCACATGATAGAGTTCAAATATAGGGAACAAGTCGGGTGGTCTATCCCAAGCTTGATGAATGGTCAGTAACATTTTGGGGACCAAAAGGTCCTTTAGTGGGGAGGTGTGATCCAGAATCAGATCTAGGAGCTTGATGGGGCTCAGAAAGGCCTAAAAATCAAAGTTATCAGAATGGCTTCAAAATGGACGTGTKTGTAGGCCTCGTCAATACAAACCCAACGCAACTTGAATGGGCTCAAATGGACATTGTATTCTCAAGTTATGGCAATATGTTCATTTTGCCAAACATGAACAAAAAAATGTTGACTGTATAGTCTATACAGTACCATGTGGAAGATGAATGTATAGGCTATATGGCCATACAATTGACATGGCAGGCACAGTTTGCACTGATGTGGCAGGGTCCATACAACTGACATGGAAGGGTCTATACAACTGATGTGGAAAGGTCCATACAGCTGACGTGGCATGGTCCATACAGCTGACGTGGCAAGGTACAGTTAGTGCTTACGTGGCAGCTTCTAGAGGTGACATGTGGCAGGATGACTGGGCATACAAAGATGATGTGGACAGAATAGGTGGATCAACAGGGAAGTGACAAGTGTCATCACTACAAGGGTGACACATGTCACGTCCGTACGATGACACATGGCCGAGTATGGTATGCTGACAGGGAAGGTATAGGTGGCAGACAACTGGAAGGTTCGACGCTTGACATGTGGCATCGAAGTTTGGTGAATGAGGTGGTGCCACGTGGCCCAGATGTGGGCTGCCACGTGGCACCCAGGCATTGGTCATTGGTTTTCTTTGTAAAATTTGTTGAATTTCATGAGGTTCGAACCATGGACCTCCCATCAGGCAACGATTTTTCATAGGTCGGGTTACCAGCCTGTCTACCAGATAGGTCTTAAATGTATGTGGCTTAATTATGTTTTAAAGTTGCATTTTGGTTCGACTGGGCAGAGAAAGGGGTTGGGGCTAGCCCTCTCCCTTGACACAAAGCTTACCATGGGACCATTTCCATACGACCGAACCTTCCACTAAATGGCACGGAGGTTATTATAGCCCTCGATTTCAGGTTTTGTTCATACGACCAATGGTCTCCCCTGTACTTGGTGTTCAGAGAATGGATAACACTCGGTTAGTTGGGATTTCCCTCCAACTAGGGTTCTACTCCATTGGATATTCTTCAGGGGTTACACCAGAGAGCGTGTGGAGGATTAAAACACGACCACATGGCCCTATAACGGGACCATGTGCCAAACATGCAGGGGGGGCAGCGCGCTAGGAGGTTAGCCTGTGGCCACTAGGAATGAGCCCATATGCCCAGGGGCCAATAAATTTGGGGGTTTCACCCTATATATATGTGCAAAGTGGGTTTTCGAACTTTAGAATATGGATTTTATTTGATTAATTCATCCTTTTTGGAGGATTTTGCCCTTTTTTGGGGGATATTGGACCCTTTTTGAGACCAAATATTGGGAGGAAGTTGGGAGATGGTTACCAACTTCATATATATATAAAACAGGCCTCCTTGAGGCCATGAAAGGATATTCAGAGTAGGTTTATGATGAATATTTTCCAATCCAAAGCCACTTTTATGCAGGGAAGTCGTTGAGGAGCTCACCTTTGCGGGCCATTTCTGGGAGCTCCAGTCATCTTATTTGAGTGTCGTTTCTTCTGTTGGGTTATAGATATGTGGTAGAACAATACTAGATCAGTTGTGTAACCTTTGGGCACTACTGGGATGTACGCGTTGAGCTTTGAACAGAAATAAGAAAGCCTCATCCACTGAGACAAAGGCCCAGAGACGTAGGCGAGATTTTCGAACTTTGTTATCACATTGGCGTTATGGTTTGTTGTTGTTTTATGCTTCATTTCAATTTTGTACATGTTTATATGGTTGTCACATCTATCCTATAATTCTTCCTCTTTCTTTAAGCTTCCTAATTGGTTAATCAACACATGCATAATAACTCAACCATAGTCATGTAAAAGATCTTTTCGGATCAAGCACACCCCGCACGAAAATTTTTGGATGCCCAGATCACTTCATTCTGAGCATAAGGGGATGAATAGTAAGAATACGCTCTAAACCACTGAAATTTTTATTCCTAACGCCCAAAAATATTCAAGGTATCATCGCAAAATGTTGTCAAGTTGCTACGGCCATAAGTTGATGAGAGTGTTCTTTTAATATAGATAATATTTGAAATGAGCACTTGAGAGAGATAACAATAATATAATCTTTGGCAAATCATGCTTTAATGTAATTTAATTTGAAACCTCTTCGAGCCCTTCGCATATTAATGATGATATTTACGGAACCTGCATGATAAGTTATTAGCATTAAACCATACTAAATGTGTATTGGGAAAAGCACAAAGGTGGTGGAGACGGACAATAGCAATTAGAATTTGGGAAATTTTGTGAACTTGCCAACCTAGGAACCCATGAACCTACGGTTGCGAATGATAGAAAACAAGATAAGTGTTAGGAACATTCAGTCAGACTTGGATACAAGAGAAATGAAATATTTAGGATCTCAGTACCCATGACAAGTCTAACGGTCATTATGTATATCATGGGTCTTTGGGTGAAAAATGGATATCGCGGAACTTGGAATATGAAAGATTGAACCTGCAAACATGCGACTGCAAAAACGGTTAAGTATAGAATAATACGACAGTCAGTTAGACTCATGATATGGAAGTATGGATGGAGATGAATATCCACAACTCTGCCAACCTGTGAACTTGTTGTTTTTGAAAAAAAACTAAGTATAGTAACTAGAAAGGGAAAAGAGAAGGAAGAAAAGAAAAGGGGAAATGAGGGTAGGTATAGAAGAGGGGAAAAAAATGGGAAACATAAGTTGGGAAAATAGAAAGGGGAGGAAAATTTCGGAAGTGGGAATTGATATCAGCAACTGGCTCCAACTGTGCATGATAACCTCATGTGGGTTGTGAAGAATCCAAAATCTTTATGACCAGGAAAATTTTGTCCATTGGGCTATGGAGTTAAAGGCAAGAATATACAAACTGAAAAATAAATTTATGTACAAGGAAAAAGAGAAAGTTTTAGGTGAAGAAACCTTTCAAATGTTCCCTGTTGATAGGAAACATTAATCTTTTACCCTTCATGTCTTGGAGCATACAGGAATTAAAACCCAAGATATTTTCAATGATGTATGGTCTAATCCTGAGTGCTTCAAACTTTGTGTGCATTGATGGTTTCTCCTTGGTATTGTTCCAGAGTCACACCAGTTCTCCCTTCTGAAAAATTCTTTACAATTGTGCTCTAATCAAAATATCTTTTGATACTTTATTGTCTCTAAGAAGTTTGATTCAGGATCTTACTTCGTTCTTCCTCTAATTTCAACAAATGGTTGATTCTCCTTTAGATAGGTGAACTGTCTTCTACATCTTATGCATTAACATGAAATTCAAGGCATTGAGTTCGAGGCTAATTGGAATCTTTGCTTCTTCCCATAAACCAATGTATATAGGAACATCCCAGTGTTGTCCTTTGGAGTTGTTTTTCTTTCCCACAATGCATCACTAAGATTAAAATTCCAATTCCTTTGGTTCTTATTAATAGTTTTCTTTAATATCTTAATGAGAGTCTTATTTCTAGATTCTGAAAGACCATTTCCTTGTGGATAATAGTTTGATGATTGACCCATGATAATTCCATATTCTCCAAAGAACTCTGTGAACTTTTGAAAATCGAACCATTATCAGTGATAAATTTATCTGGGACACCGAATCTTGACATAATATTATCTTTGAGGAACTTAATTAACTCTTCAGAGTCATCCCTTTTTAATGACACTGCCTCTGGCCACTTTGTAAAATAATTTGTAGTAGTCAGAATATGCATGTGTCCCTTGCTTAAATTTGGATTTTTTGGCCTAAGGACATCAAGTCCCCATTGAGAGAATGGTTGTTCTACAATTATTGGTTGTGATGGCATTTCATATCTCTTCATTTCCCCCTAAAATTGTTGGCATGATACACATTTCCTTATTATGGCCTACGAGTCTCTGAAAATTGGAAAGTTGAATACTCCAAGCACCAGAGGAAATTCTTCATATGGTCATGGTAGTAGCTACATGGATGAGAGTAGGATCATTGTGACGTTTTCGATGGTTTTTTTACTCTTGAATCCATTAGGACCGAAACGACAACCTCACGAGGATGAAATGACACTTAAAGCAAATAAGCAATATTTCCTCACATCCATCATAGTTTAAACTAAATATTTATGATCACATAAAAATAAAAAGAAGATGATCCACATGCATAAGAGAAATTTAACAGAGAGGAAACATGGGAGCTCAAATAAAGATAACGATAGATCAATATCAAATACTTTATACTCAAAACCCTGAGTTACAAAGCACAGTCGAAACTGATCCTGAAATAGCTCTCTTGAAATTTCTAAAATATATATAGTCTATTACATATTCTTTGAAATTTAAAATGTGTTTGTCTTAAAGACTGGGATTGGGGCTCCCACGGACCATAAATAAAATATACACAAGAATTAATCTCGTAGAAGGACTATGGTGGGTGGTAAAAGAACAACAAAACCTGGAAAGAAGAAAAGAGAAGTTATCAGACTTCGGTTAAACCTTTCTATTCAAAGAAGTGGAGTAACTGGATGAAGGAACTGATAAAGAAGGAAATATGTAATCAACATAAACTTACTATGATGGTCTCTCGTCATTTTCACTTTCTTCCTGGTGTCCTTTTATTGTCTTCATTAACGGTTACAGGAACCATCTCAATTGTTTCTTTCCCCTCGGTGGTCAATTTGTCGATCGTTTTCTTAAGCCATTCTTCAATATAATTTTTCATTGGTGCCANTGTAGGCCTCGTCAATACAAACCCAACGCAACTTGAATGGGCTCAAATGGACATTGTATTCTCAAGTTATGGCAATATGTTCATTTTGCCAAACATGAACAAAAAAATGTTGACTGTATAGTCTATACAGTACCATGTGGAAGATGAATGTATAGGCTATATGGCCATACAATTGACATGGCAGGCACAGTTTGCACTGATGTGGCAGGGTCCATACAACTGACATGGAAGGGTCTATACAACTGATGTGGAAAGGTCCATACAGCTGACGTGGCATGGTCCATACAGCTGACGTGGCAAGGTACAGTTAGTGCTTACGTGGCAGCTTCTAGAGGTGACATGTGGCAGGATGACTGGGCATACAAAGATGATGTGGACAGAATAGGTGGATCAACAGGGAAGTGACAAGTGTCATCACTACAAGGGTGACACATGTCACGTCCGTACGATGACACATGGCCGAGTATGGTATGCTGACAGGGAAGGTATAGGTGGCAGACAACTGGAAGGTTCGACGCTTGACATGTGGCATCGAAGTTTGGTGAATGAGGTGGTGCCACGTGGCCCAGATGTGGGCTGCCACGTGGCACCCAGGCATTGGTCATTGGTTTTCTTTGTAAAATTTGTTGAATTTCATGAGGTTCGAACCATGGACCTCCCATCAGGCAACGATTTTTCATAGGTCGGGTTACCAGCCTGTCTACCAGATAGGTCTTAAATGTATGTGGCTTAATTATGTTTTAAAGTTGCATTTTGGTTCGACTGGGCAGAGAAAGGGGTTGGGGCTAGCCCTCTCCCTTGACACAAAGCTTACCATGGGACCATTTCCATACGACCGAACCTTCCACTAAATGGCACGGAGGTTATTATAGCCCTCGATTTCAGGTTTTGTTCATACGACCAATGGTCTCCCCTGTACTTGGTGTTCAGAGAATGGATAACACTCGGTTAGTTGGGATTTCCCTCCAACTAGGGTTCTACTCCATTGGATATTCTTCAGGGGTTACACCAGAGAGCGTGTGGAGGATTAAAACACGACCACATGGCCCTATAACGGGACCATGTGCCAAACATGCAGGGGGGGCAGCGCGCTAGGAGGTTAGCCTGTGGCCACTAGGAATGAGCCCATATGCCCAGGGGCCAATAAATTTGGGGGTTTCACCCTATATATATGTGCAAAGTGGGTTTTCGAACTTTAGAATATGGATTTTATTTGATTAATTCATCCTTTTTGGAGGATTTTGCCCTTTTTTGGGGGATATTGGACCCTTTTTGAGACCAAATATTGGGAGGAAGTTGGGAGATGGTTACCAACTTCATATATATATAAAACAGGCCTCCTTGAGGCCATGAAAGGATATTCAGAGTAGGTTTATGATGAATATTTTCCAATCCAAAGCCACTTTTATGCAGGGAAGCCGTTGAGGAGCTCACCTTTGTGGGCCATTTCTGGGAGCTCCAGTCATCCGATTTGAGTGTCGTTTCTTCTGTTGGGTTATAGATATGTGGTAGAACAATACTAGATCAGTTGTGTAACCTTTGGGCACTATTGGGATGTGCGCATTGAGCTTTGAACAGAAATAAGAAAGCCTCATCCACTGAGACAAAGGCCCAGAGACGTAGGCGAGTTTTTCGAACTTTGTTATCACATTGGCGTTATGGTTTGTTGTTGTTTTATGCTTCATTTCAATTTTGTACATGTTTATATGGCTGTCACATCTATCCTATAATTCTTCCTCTTTCTTTAAGCTTCCTAATTGGTTAATCAACACATGCATAATAACTCAACCATAGTCATGTAAAAGATCTTTTCGGATCAAACACACCCCGCACGAAAATTTTTGGATGCCCAGATCACTTCATTCTGAGAATAAGGGGATGAATAGTAAGAATACGCTCTAAACCACTGAAATTTTTATTCCTAACGCCCAAAAATATTCAAGGTATCATCTCAAAACGTTGTCAAGTTGCTACGACCATAAGTTGATGAGAGTGTTCTTTTAATATAGATAATATTTGAAATGAGCACTTGAGAGAGATAACAATAATATAATCTTCGGCAAATCATGCTTTAATGTAATTTAATTTGAAACCTCTTCGATCCCTTCGCATATTAATGATGATATTTACGGAACCTGCATGATAAGTTATTAGCATTAAACCATACTAAATGTGTATTGGGAAAAGCACAAAGGTGGTGGAGACGGACAATAGCAATTAGAATTTGGGAAATTTTGTGAACTTGCCAACCTAGGAACCCATGAACCTACGGTTGCGAATGATAGAAAACAAGATAAGTGTTAGGAACATTCAGTCAGACTTGGATACAAGAGAAATGAAATATTTAGGATCTCAGTACCCATGACAAGTCTAACGGTCATTATGTATATCATGGGTCTTTGGGTGAAAAATGGATATCGCGGAACTTGGAATATGAAAGATTGAACCTGCAAACATGCGACTGCAAAAACGGTTAAGTATAGAATAATACGACAGTCAGTTAGACTCATGATATGGAAGTATGGATGGAGATGAATATCCACAACTCTGCCAACCTGTGAACTTGTTGTTTTTGAAAAAAAACTAAGTATAGTAACTAGAAAGGGAAAAGAGAAGGAAGAAAAGAAAAGGGGAAATGAGGGTAGGTATAGAAGAGGGGAAAAAAATGGGAAACATAAGTTGGGAAAATAGAAAGGGGAGGAAAATTTCGGAAGTGGGAATTGATATCAGCAACTGGCTCCAACTGTGCATGATAACCTCATGTGGGTTGTGAAGAATCCAAAATCTTTATGACCAGGAAAATTTTGTCCATTGGGCTATGGAGTTAAAGGCAAGAATATACAAACTGAAAAATAAATTTATGTACAAGGAAAAAGAGAAAGTTTTAGGTGAAGAAACCTTTCAAATGTTCCCTGTTGATAGGAAACATTAATCTTTTACCCTTCATGTCTTGGAGCATACAGGAATTAAAACCCAAGATATTTTCAATGATGTATGGTCTAATCCTGAGTGCTTCAAACTTTGTGTGCATTGATGGTTTCTCCTTGGTATTGTTCCAGAGTCACACCAGTTCTCCCTTCTGAAAAATTCTTTACAATTGTGCTCTAATCAAAATATCTTTTGATACTTTATTGTCTCTAAGAAGTTTGATTCAGGATCTTACTTCGTTCTTCCTCTAATTTCAACAAATGGTTGATTCTCCTTTAGATAGGTGAACTGTCTTCTACATCTTATGCATTAACATGAAATTCAAGGCATTGAGTTCGAGGCTAATTGGAATCTTTGCTTCTTCCCATAAACCAATGTATATAGGAACATCCCAGTGTTGTCCTTTGGAGTTGTTTTTCTTTCCCACAATGCATCACTAAGATTAAAATTCCAATTCCTTTGGTTCTTATTAATAGTTTTCTTTAATATCTTAATGAGAGTCTTATTTCTAGATTCTGAAAGACCATTTCCTTGTGGATAATAGTTTGATGATTGACCCATGATAATTCCATATTCTCCAAAGAACTCTGTGAACTTTTGAAAATCGAACCATTATCAGTGATAAATTTATCTGGGACACCGAATCTTGACATAATATTATCTTTGAGGAACTTAATTAACTCTTCAGAGTCATCCCTTTTTAATGACACTGCCTCTGGCCACTTTGTAAAATAATTTGTAGTAGTCAGAATATGCATGTGTCCCTTGCTTAAATTTGGATTTTTTGGCCTAAGGACATCAAGTCCCCATTGAGAGAATGGTTGTTCTACAATTATTGGTTGTGATGGCATTTCATATCTCTTCATTTCCCCCTAAAATTGTTGGCATGATACACATTTCCTTATTATGGCCTACGAGTCTCTGAAAATTGGAAAGTTGAATACTCCAAGCACCAGAGGAAATTCTTCATATGGTCATGGTAGTAGCTACATGGATGAGAGTAGGATCATTGTGACGTTTTCGATGGTTTTTTTACTCTTGAATCCATTAGGACCGAAACGACAACCTCACGAGGATGAAATGACACTTAAAGCAAATAAGCAATATTTCCTCACATCCATCATAGTTTAAACTAAATATTTATGATCACATAAAAATAAAAAGAAGATGATCCACATGCATAAGAGAAATTTAACAGAGAGGAAACATGGGAGCTCAAATAAAGATAACGATAGATCAATATCAAATACTTTATACTCAAAACCCTGAGTTACAAAGCACAGTCGAAACTGATCCTGAAATAGCTCTCTTGAAATTTCTAAAATATATATAGTCTATTACATATTCTTTGAAATTTAAAATGTGTTTGTCTTAAAGACTGGGATTGGGGCTCCCACGGACCATAAATAAAATATACACAAGAATTAATCTCGTAGAAGGACTATGGTGGGTGGTAAAAGAACAACAAAACCTGGAAAGAAGAAAAGAGAAGTTATCAGACTTCGGTTAAACCTTTCTATTCAAAGAAGTGGAGTAACTGGATGAAGGAACTGATAAAGAAGGAAATATGTAATCAACATAAACTTACTATGATGGTCTCTCGTCATTTTCACTTTCTTCCTGGTGTCCTTTTATTGTCTTCATTAACGGTTACAGGAACCATCTCAATTGTTTCTTTCCCCTCGGTGGTCAATTTGTCGATCGTTTTCTTAAGCCATTCTTCAATATAATTTTTCATTGGTGCCACGTTGATCTCATGCCGGATTTTCATGTTGAACAACTCCCCCACCAAGTCTTGTAGATCAAGGGAAATATCATGCAACGCTTCTTCAATGTCCTAATTTTTCATAGAGTAGTCCACTAGCCAATTGTCTATGTCGTCCTCATCATATTCAAGTATACCATAGAACTTTTCAACTGAAAACCCTTTAAAAATATCAACTTGTTCTTCAAATTGTTGTTTTGTTAGGAATATTGAGTTGAGAATTAGTTTGGGGTCTTGTACTTCGTTAGTACTCCCAGATAAGTCTATCTCTGTGAGCCTCTTGAATATTTCTTCCCTCTTTGATATAGCTTGGCTGCATGCTTGAACAATATTATTCAAGTTTTTTATCTTTTCATTCCAGCACACGTTCAACTGTTTTATCCAACTTGGGGAGGGAATATCCTCCTCTCTTCTCCTTAGTTATTTC
>JZKD02S1645338.1:54871-74118 GCA_000966675.3 Picea glauca
ATATATAACAACATTTAACTTCCTAAGGCAAAAAGAAATATGAAAACATTATAAAATATAAATATAAAATTCCACATAAAATGTTCAATGATAAATGATAAATATCATTGTTCAACAAAGAAAGAATCGAAGATAATTAGAGGCACTATGTAATTAGTATCATTACAAGGCAACCTCCCTTGAGCATTGAATTGCAACGTTTTATTTTAGACATTAAAAAGTTTTGTATTTTGGTTAAAAAAATGGGTCATACCGGAAAAAAAAAAAATGGAACATGCAAAGAAAGTAAAAGTAAGAGTAGAAGATAATTTGGAAGATGGTTCTACCTTCTTATATATTTAATAAAGATAAATAGATTTTTTTATAAAAAATAAATAGCTTAAACCTTATGTACATAAACTTTAAATACATAAATTAGTGAATGACTTAAATATATAAGCATGTTTAAATATATAGTTCAAATGACTATTATGAATTAAATAATTCTAACATTCTTACTCAATGGTCATTTCAGAAACTACACCAAGTTTGTCTCTCAATTTTACTAATTTATCTGGTCTAAGAGACTTGGTGAGAATGTTTACAGTATGGTCCTAAGTTGAGCAATATTTCAGTCCAACTTGTCCATCTTCTACAAGTTGTCAAATATAATGAAAATGCACATCAATATGTTTTGTTTGATCATGGAAGGGAGGGTTCTTTACCAACATGAGAATTTCCCAGTTATATATAAAAAAATGGGTTCATCCTAAATGACTAGCAAATATACAAACATTCTCTAAGGAAAAAAGCTTCTCATGCACATTTTATCGTTGTCCTATGTTTTTTTTTTTAGAGGAAAGTGAAACTACATATTGTTTCTTGGTGATCCAAGAAATAGTCCCTATGTCAAGACTAAACACATAACATGTTTTAGACTTTGTCTCATCCAAATTTCTTACCCAATCAAAGTCTCAATAGCACACAACTAAGACTCCTTTATTTTCCCATATATAATTTCAATATCCAATATTCCCTTTACATATCTTAGCACCCTCTTTGTTGTTGTCCATTTTTCTATTTTTTGAACTTGCATAAATCAGGAGATATAGTTGACTAGATAGCTCAAGTCAGAACTAGTGGCAATAAGAAAGACTCAGATGCCCACTTGTTGTAGGTAGAGTGATTCATTGGTTTCCTTTGAATCAATCTTGGTTGAAAGTTTTAACCTTTATGAACAGGTGTAGATGAGATTGTAGAATAGACAATCTTGAACCTATTTAGCAAATATTTGGCTTATTTTGTTTGTGAAACGAAAATATGACTATCTATGTGTCAAACTTCTACACCTAAGAAATAATGTAGGAGGCCTAAATCTATCATATCAAAAGATAAAAATTTATATAGTTTTTCCTTTGTAATTACCCCTATGTTGCTCCATATAATTATGATGTCATCAACATATATCACTAGAATCACCATATCACCATTCTTGTTTTTCATGTTGAGAATGAAGTCAAGAGGATGTCTTTTGAATCCCTATACCCAAATACCTATACATTTTTATGTACCATACCCTGGGAGCTTGTTATATCCCATTAAGGGATATCTTCAATCTATGTACCAAATGTTCTTTCCCTAGAACCTAAAATCCCTATAGTTTTTATATGTGTACTTTTTCCTCTAGGTCACCATTAAGAGAGGAACTCTTCACATCCATCTTATGTGGTTTCTAGCCAACCTGTGTTGCCATAGTTAAAACCAATCATATTGTTCCCATTTTTGTAGTGTCAACAAATGTCTCTTAAAAGTTAATCCCTTCCTTCTAAGTAAAGCCCCTATGACCAACCTAGATTTTTTCTTGTCAAGTGTACCATTTTCCTTATACTTGACATTATGGACCTATTTGTAGAAAATGGGTTTCTTCCCTGGGGGTAGCATGGTGAGAGCCCATATTTGATTTTTCATCAAAGTCTCATGTTTAGCTTGCATGATGTTTTCCCATTCTAGTATGCCTTTGGGTTCTTCATAATATTTGTCTTAAAAGAGTTTTCAAGGTTAGACTTCAAAGCATAAATCCTCCTACTAGATGTCTAACATCTTTTTGGTCTACCTTCCCTACTCATATCGGGTATCTCATCCTAGTGAGTATCATCATTATAGTTCAATGTATCAAATTACTTATGCCATGGACCTACAATCTACCCAAATTTTTCTTTACAAATTTGAGTTTCTCCCAAATCTGTTTCAACACCTGAGGTCATGCGACATTACTTTTCCTCAACCATAATGGTTTGGCCAACTACACCTACTACAACCAGACTACACCTCTTCACTTAGGGTCTGTGCATAACTTTTCCTTAATATACAATCTATCAAATGTAACTAAGTCCTACTCAACCAATTTGATTCAATAGTAGGAAGAAATCCAACCACAACCTTTAAAACATCCCAACAATACTTTAACACTTATCCAATATTTCAATACTTAGTCAACACAAAGAAAAGTAAGGCATAGTAATATCCAACACATAAGGAGGACATAAGGAGATGACAACACATGTATAGGTGGAACCCAAGGTAGGTGTCTTACTTATTATATGAATAACATTATAGATATACAACAAGGGAGTTACAACCTTCTCCCTATAACTCTATTAGAAATGTACAAGTAGTCAAAGGAAATATTTCCTTCTACCTATTGCCCAAAAAACTTGCACAATCCAACCCCTAAAGAAACCATAGGCTTACCTCCTACAAGTCATGTCTTCTTCTTCTTATTCAACCAATATAATTCTCCCTATTGTGCCAACCCATAAACTTAGCAAAAATTACAGAGCTTTTTTACACTCATTGTGAATGACTATGAATAATTGATTGTTGCCTTATCACCTTCAACACATCCACTATTTATCGGGATTTCTCATGCACTTGCAAGACCCTCCAAGCCTAAGTGGACCTAGCTTCCCACATTTCCAACTTTGATTGTCCCTGATGGTGCCTTTACCCCCTTCATGACTTGTTTGTGGACCACCCATTGTCCAATGGTGTTGCACCCAAAGTGCCACGCACCCAACAAGTGCACCCAATTTTCCCAAGTGTTCTTGGTAAGGGTGTTCACAACAAGTGCATCCAATGGATGTGTGCTTGACAGATGTGCGCTCAACAAGTGCATCTCACGATGTGGATGTGTGCCTAATGGATGTGTTCCTAATGGATTTATGTCTGATGTATATGGTCCCAAAATGTCTTTTGTTCCCAATGCTAGTGTTGTTGGTAGTTTGATGTATGCTTGGTCTATACTAGACTAGACATTTCTCATGTAATGGGAGTTTTGAGTAGATATATGTCAAAAATAGGGAAGGAGCACTAGATACTTGTAAAGATAGTCTTCAATTATTTGGATAGAATTATAGATTATGCAATCTACTACAAATAGACCAAACATAGTGATAGATATGTGGGGCTATGTTGATGCATATTGGGTTGGAGGTCTTGATTTCAAAAGATCTACAAGTGATTATATATTTAATCTATTTGAGCGAGAAAATAGTAGGATGAGCAAGAGGCAGGTTGTAGTCACACTTTCAGTTACAAAAGCTTAATACATGGAAACCACCCATGTCATTAAGGAAGTTGTATGGCTATAGAGACTGTGTTCAAGTATTGGTTTCAAACCACAAGTTGTAAGGTTAGATTGTGATAGTGAAAGTACATTTTTTTTGGTAACGAACCCTGCTTATCATCCTAGGATGAAGCATATTGATGTGGAGTACCACTTTGCAAGAGATGTGGTTGAGTACAAGAAGGTGTTGTTGGAGAAGGTTGACACCTTGAAGAATGTTGTAGACTCATCGACGAATTCTGTTAGTACCAAAGAAATTCTCTTGGTATATAGAATCAATGGCCATTGTAGTCATGGTCACTATGTGACCTTATAAATCCTAGGCCCTATTGTTTTGCAAAGAAAACAATAAGTGGAAAAATGTTGGAGATATCTTTTATTATTTACATGTAAATTGTGTAAATTCACTCGAATGACATATAAATTACCCTTTCAAACTTTCTAATTTTGTTGATTTATTGCCATATGGTTTCTTCAATTTCTAAGGTCATAACCACACATAATTTAGTTTTTCAATCTTATCATTTTTCTTGCTATCATATACAAGAGCTAATTAATCTTCCTTAAATTTGTGCTTCTTCAACTTATTATCAAAATATCTCTTCATCCTCCTTTTTCCATATTAAAAAATAACCATAATTTATTTTCATCTAATTTTCCCAATTTCCCACTGATTGTTTTGTTTCCCATCTTTCTTCAATTGTTATTCTTAGTAAGGTTACCAAATACTCCATTAATATTATTACGTCTTTCCCAAACACTAATCTAAATGGTGTCTACGTTGAACGTTTTCTTCATACCGTTTTGTATGACTTGAGTGATGCATGCAATGTCTTAGCCCAATATGTTCTTTTTATGGTGCATACCTTGGTTAGTAATGATATTAATGCTTTTTTAAAGTGTATTCTACCTATCCATTTTCTCTTAGGTAGTATGGATTTGTTTTATTGTGACTTAGGTTGAAAGTGTTCACCAAACCTCTTAGGATATTTGTAGTGAAATTGGTTTTCTAATTTACAATTTACATTGTTTTCTAATTTACAATTTACAGTAATCTAAAAATGGGCATCCCAATTATGCAAAATATTTCTTTCCTCTTAGTGAAATTTGTTCTCTTATGTTATTTGTAGTGAAATTTGTTCTCTAATTTAAAATGGGCATCCAAATTATACAAAATAATTATTTTTATAGGAATTTGTTGTTGCCTATGCGGTTGTTTGTTGTTATTGTGGCTCTTTCTTTTAACTATTTTGTGAACAAGTTCGTGGTTATAATAATGTATTACACTATTTTCCTCTTCTTAATATAAAAGATCCATTGAAATATATTTCTTAATATTCAAATAGTTGTGTTAGTAGTATCTAAATATTTAGTTCATTATAATTATAATGAAAAGTTCACTTGTTAGCATTGCTCACAACTCTCAACCTTCTTAAAACAATGTTTGAATAATGTAGGTTGTCATAGTTCCACATACAATGTCTTTTTTGTTCTTCTATTAGTTGGGAGGTTGGCTTCTTCCACTAATTGTTTAATTTTTGCTAGTTGAACATATATTCTCATCCATGGCTATTTTGTATATTTTTTCTTATAATCCCATCCATGCCTATTTTGTATATTTTTTCTTATAATCTCATCCATGCCTATTTTGTATATATTTTTTTATAATCTCATCCATGCCTATTTTGTATATTTTTTTTATAGGAATTTGAATTTTAGTACTTTATGTATTAAATTTATCTTTTATGTTGTATTCAATTTTTGTGGTGCATTTTTTTTAGAAATTAGATAATATTCTTCAAGTATCTTAAAGTTTTATGTACTTGAAATATATTGGTATCATCAAAATCTCTTTCCCCTTAATAATTTTTTTTTTAGTTTATATTATGGATAAATGATTAGATCTTATCTATGTTTTACATAATTCTAAATTTATATTCTTGAAATAGCATTAGCCATCTATTTACCTTACCCAACAGAATAATTTTGTTCATAATTTATTTTACTATTTAATGGTCAATGCAAAAATGGAACTTATTTGTTAGAATAAATAAATTTCTGAATTAGTCCCTCGGGGGCAACTCAATTGGTAAGTGTTGTGATATGAAGTGTTATGTTTGATGAGGTTCTGAGTTCAAATCACTCTGATTTAAATGTACCTACGAAAGAGGAATACACATGGCACCTAGAGGTTATAGTGGTAGCGGTCAAAATTGAACCTGTGTCACGTGAATACGTGACCAACCCAGTTGTCGATTTCCCGGTCATAAAAATTAAATAAATAAAAAATAAATTTCTAAATTTTTGCAAAACATAAACCATACATAAATATTCTCTTTCTATGGTATTTTAATTCATTTAAGTTGTTGAAAGTTTCACTCTTGCATAGCCATTTGAATAATCCATCCATTTTTCTCCTGGTTGTGTTAGTATGGCTCAATGGATACTCCTAATGCATCTACATATACATGAAAAAATTCTCCGAGAATCCCAATATGAATGCATTGATGATCAACTCCTAATGCATCTGCATATACATGAAAAAATTCTCGAGAATCCCAATATGAATGCATTGATGATCATGCCCTTAAGTTTTTCAAATTATTGTTGACATTATATTGTCCATTAAAATGTTGTTTCCTTATTTAGATACATTTCCATTGGATGGGATATTTTAGCATACCTCTTCACAAACTTTCTTTAATACCGTGTGTTCTAAAAAAGACTTGACTTTGGAAGGATTTGTGCGAGATTCTAATTTTTTTCATGGCATTTCCCTTGTAAGGTCTATAATATGCCTTCTTTTGAGACTATGTGCCCTAAGAGCTTCCCAAAATGTTGCAAAAAGTTCACATTTTTTTTTGGGTTTCATGAGAATCATGTTTCTTTTGCATCTATTCAACATCATTCTCAAATCTAATGCAAATTATTCAGACACCCAAATAGTTCATAATCATCTAGGGCTACCTCCAAGTATTTGTAAATGAAAATCTTAAAATTTCCACGATGATTATTAAAAATTATGTTGGTGCATTTATAATACCAAAATACATTCATTTATATGAAAATGCTCTCAGTTTCAAGTGGCAAATTTAGTGAGTGGTTAATCCTTATCCGTTATGGAAACTCGTACCATAAGCATCGACCTACGAATGATTTTCTTACCTGTTAATATTTCAAGGATCTCTTTTTTTTTTAAATGCAACAAAAAAGGGTCTTTAATGGTTACCTTTTTCATCTTTTTGAAACCTACACAAATTATTATAGTATGCCTTTTAGATCATGGTAGTTTTATGCAAATAAATTATATTAATAACACAATTGCTTATGCTATTTTGTTTTCATCCCAACAATTTCCTATTTCTAAATAGGTTAGGTATTCATCTCCTTCTTTTGCTATGTTTCTTGGTGTTTCTCATGTAGTATGTATCTATTATTTGTTTGCAACTTCTATATTTATCTCCCTTCTATAAATTTGTTTCTCTAAGTATTGTTATGGTTTATGTTTGTATTTTTCTCTCATTGATATAGTAAATACTAGTGTTTCATTGATTCGGGTGGATATTGGTGGCCACCCACCTATTCCAACTCGCTCCTCTTGTCAGTTTTTAGTTTAGCACATTCTTTTGTACTTATTTGTAATTGTGGGTTCTACACTTTCGGGGTTGTATGAATCCCTAACATCTTCTAGGTGGATACTGGTGACCACCCACCTAATCCAACTCACTTATTTTGGAAGTTTTCATGTCAACACATCTTTCTGTACTTCCAAGGCCATTTTGGGACCCTAAACAGTGTTTTTTTTTCATGCCACAGTCAAACTATAGTCAAAGTCATAGTTTGATGGCATAATGTGTAGTTCTCGAAAATACCTTTCCAACAAGCTATCACACGCCTAAAACAAAGATCGTATACAAACATTACGACCCCGGGAAGTTAATGTACTAACTTACCCAAACATGCCCACATGACTTTGGTGTTTCATCTCCTAGGGTTAGGTTTTTGGATGTCTAGGGTTTGTGCATTCATGTTTATCATAAAAAGGGTTTCAGAGTCTCATTGTAATCATCTTTTGGAGAACGTGCATAGCCGTCACATCTCTTCTCAGAGATAAAGTTGCCACCATTCTAGCAAGTCTTGCACTCTATATTTTTATAGTCTCTTTACAATTCTTTCATTAATAGAAATCAAATATTATTGTTTTTCTCTATTTCTGGCAATTTTCACGAGTATTTCATTGTAATTTCTCTACTTTTATTTCATTCTGAAAATAATCTGGATCAGTGGTCTCAGAGCAGGTTGCTCTTGATTGTTTTTCAACGCATGTACCCAACGAGGTCCAAGTATAACCAGTTGGGTCTAGAGCTTATCTCTCTTGAGGACAATCACTCTCGCACACCTAAGAAACCCTCGATGGCGACAGAAAATAAAAACGATGGAGAAGAAGATTATATTAACCCGTTGCTTGAGAAATATCTCACGCGACAGAGGGCTGAAATGAAGGAAATTTTTTCACACATCCTTCAATGTCTGACGATAGAAATAGGCGCATATTCATCATGAGGTGATTTTGAAGGAACCTCTCCCTTCAAGGTACAAGTTAATTTTGATATTCCCATATTTGAAGGTCAGATTGATGCGGATGCCCTAGAAAAATGGTTAAATCTATTATAAGGTTATTTCTCTGTTCAAAATTTTTCCGACAGGGAAAAGATCACCTTCGCACTCGTCAAGGCTCTCCCCCATGTCAAACATTGGTGGGAAAATTACTGAGATAAAATTTCCACAGAGGAATATGGAATATATGGGGCCGAGCCCACTTGGGATTCTTTTGTGGATGTGATCAAGGAACAATACTATCATGTTGATAACTATGAAGACCACTACATGAGATGGACCACACTGCGGAAAGAGAATAGCCAAATAGTGTCGGAGTTCACAAATACTTTCCATACCTTACGCACCAAGATGGGTATCAAATAATTTGAGCGACATCTGGTTCTAAAATACCATGAGGCTCTGCATAGGTACATCCAAACCGAAATGGATTTACTAAACATCTCATCATTGGGAGTTGCCTATCGATATGTTGTCAAAATCGAGCAGAAATTTACACACCAGAACAAATGGGAATTTGGGTCTGCAAATATTCAACAACCAAAGCATGGTAAAGACGACCCTAACCAACAACCTCTAGACAACTAATCCAAGACACATTACAAGAAGGGTAAAGGAAAGACGAAGAATGATATTGGGAAATGGTGTGACTTCCATAAAATCCCTAGCACAACACCAATGAATGTCGCTAGAAACAATAATTGGTGGTCGAGTTCAAAGACACGGATTTGAACCCTGATTCAGAATTTGATGCAGAAAATATTGAAACCAAACAGATCATCGACGCAGACCCCACTTTTACTATCGTGACCATAACAATTCAACTAGAAGAACTAGTAGATCCTGAAGAGGGGGAGCGCCTCTTCCATTCACAGATGTGGGTGAAGGTGACCCCGTTGCATTTCATTGTTTATAACAACAGCCAGAAGAACCTCATCTCAGCTAAGGGCATCAAAAATTTGGGGTTGTCAACAACACCACACCCGCAGCCATACAACATCGGGTGGCTTCACCAGGGATGAGATCTATGTGTCAGCCAATAGTGTTACCTATCCTATGGCATCCAACCCTTCAAGGATGAGGTAGTGTTGATGTTTCCCCTCTTAATGTCTCTGATGTTGTTTTGGGCCAACCATATATGTGGAAACGTCATGTTGTCTATGAGTCTAGACCCTTTAGTGTCATTATTAGTCTGGGTGGTCAGCTCTATAGGATACCATAGGCAGTTTAAACTACTTCTCCACCAAAACAGTGTCGCAAGGTAATCTCTCATACTACGAAATTCATCCTCTTCATAGTCTATTCAAAGGATGCATAGAAGACCACTACAACCACTACAACCTCAACACCTTCTATCAAGCAAAAATAGATTTTCGAAGAGAAGGAAGATATTGTTTCTTCACCTACAATGGTGCCTACATAATGCCCTGTTGAATATAGAGAGAACAGGTTGGTGGAACAAATTCAACCCCGCTAGCAATAGGTTTGTGAAAGTCTTCCACAGACCAAGCAACACAACTTCTCCAACAAGGCACACAACTCACCAAGATTTAGATTCAGAAAATGATTTTCCCTCTTTCCTGGGCACTCAACGCAATGGAGACCATTGCTTCCTAAAGGGGGAGGACCGATCCAAGTGGATATTGGTGGCCACCACCTATTCCAACTGGCTCCTCTTGTCAGTTTTTAGTTCAACATGTTATTTTGTACTTCTTTGTAATTGTGGGTTCTACACTTATGTGGTTGTCTGAAGCCCTGCACATATTCCAGGTGGAGATTGGTGGCCGCCCACCTAATCTAACTAGCTTATTTTGGAAGTTTTCATGTCAGCACATGTTTCTTTACTTTCAGGGCCATTTTGGGAACCTAAACAATGTTTTTTTGGCGTTCCACAGTCGAACTATAAACAGAGTCAGATTTTGATGGCATAATGCATATTTCTTGAAAATACCTTTCCAACAGGCTATCACGCGCCTAAAATGGAGATCGTATGAAAAATTTACGACCTCGGGAAGTTAATGTACTAACTTACCCAAACGGGCCCACATGAAATTTGGCGTTTCATCTCCTAGGGTTAGGTTTTTGGATGTCTAGGGTTTTGGAATTCATGTTTATCATTAAAAGCCTTTCAGATCCTCGTTGTAATCATCTTTTGGTGAATGAGCGTAGCCACCACATCTCTTCTCAGAGATAAAGTTGCCACCATTCTAGCAAGTCTTGCACTCTGTATTTTTACTGTCTCTTTACAATTCTTTCATTAATAGAAATCAATTATTGTTGTATTTCTCTATTTCTAGCAATTTTCATGAGTATTTCATTGTAATTTCTCTTCTTTCATTTCATTTTGAAAATAATCTGAATCATTCATTCTCTTGCGAGTTGTGTTTCCTTACAAACTTATACATTTTTGTTAACACTACCCACAAGGTGAATGTAACACTTTGTTTCCCCCCATGACCGTAATTATGATTAGACTTCATATAATGTGATAATGAAGCATGTAATTATGTTTTGATTGATGAAAAACATCAGAGAACTGACTACAGAGGAAAATCCTTGAGTACTAGCCATGATATCATGGGTTGGAAATTAATGAAGTGGGTCAATGTGGTAGATTTGAGGTGTTTTAGTGAAGAAAATAGAATGTTTTCTTAGAAAGACAACATATACTTTTGAGACATAAATACACACATGATATCATACATGAACCTGCATGGAGCCACGTGACCAATTATGGTGAGTAGGAATGGTGGTTGATGAATTTGTAACTCTTGACATACCTAATCTCTTGAAGAGGCAAGGGTCAATTGAAAAACCTAATAGAAGTACATCCCTTAGATTGCCCCTTCAAAATTTAGATCCCTGACTAGAGTTCGTGTTTGACAGAACCCATGGGAATCCCAAGGATTGGGTGGAAGAACAGGACAAAGGTGGAAAAACATCAAAATGATACATAGAAGGAAGAGAGAACAGTGGGCATGAAATACATGTAGGGAAGGAGAGAAGGAGGCACACAAAATACTAAGAGAATAGAGAATGAAGAGAATGCAATGAGGAAAATTTAAGGAAGAGTAACTGAGCAACATAATCACAAATAAATGATGCAATGAACATAGGATTTCACTAGCACAGACCTGGGAAATAGAAGAAATTGGAAATCTGTTTTGAAGAAAATATAAATCTTATCCAAAATATTATTGATCTCCCTGGAACAAAGAAGACCCAGATCCAGACTAGAGCAATAGATGATTGTAGCTTGGTACATGTTGGAAAGAAGTGAACACTAGTAAGGGAGGTCGTTGAGGGACTATGTAGCAGAGAAGGGACTCCTTGTGTAGAGGAAATCTATTGGGGAGGGTACTTGGTAAACTTGTGGAAGTATTGATGTCAGTGGGAAGAGGGAAATGTCTACTATTTTTAATGGAGGAAGGAGAGTAACCTTCCTGGATCATTCTAAGTATGAGAACTAATCGAATAATTCCCCTCGTGATATCATGGCTTGGCACAATGGTGGTATGTTGTAGGAAGGTAGTATGCAACATAGCCTAAGGTTGGGAGGAAATATTTCCCATCTTAGTCGGTTGGTTGTTGATATTCATTGAACATACAAGTGTTTTTAACTCAGTGTGTTTAATGTAAATTTTATAGTTTAAGGTTTAAATAGGAAATATGATTGTATGTAAGGAATGATATTCTTTCTGAGTAAAATTGAGTAATTATGTTTGTTTCCAATGGCTAACATGTTAGACTTATGAACCCATGAGAGTTGTTTGAGGGTATGGTGTATCCCTATGAGGAATGCAAGGCTTTGAATGGAAATATTGAAAGATATAAATAAAAATTTCACCCCATAACTGACAGAGGATATGTCATAGTGAGTGGAGAGGGTCTCTGTGTAGACTTTGAGAGCCTCAATTCTCTAGAATCCCTTTCTTTTGAGAGAAAATTTTTAAAAATATGGAAAAAACGTTCATTTGGACAGTGACAAGAGAGCCCTAGTGTTTGGGGAATCCCTATGTAGGTTGAGGAATATTAATCCCTAAAAGATTCACCTTTCTTAGATGGAAATCTTGAAATACATGCAAATTCTTCATCCAAGATCCTAATGGAATGCCTTAGTCGATTTAGACCTAGATTCCCAAAGCTCTTAAGATTCTAGTAAAACCTTAGAAAAAACTAGAGGAGGGACCTTGAATCAATTAAGTCTTGATTTAAACTAACACCATGAAGAAAACCATTGTTTTAAGTTAGAAGGATTCATAGCCATTGGATCAGCTTAGCTGGAAGATCCTGATCGTTGGTCATAGGACGTGGCCATTAGAATGGCCTAGTAAAAGGTTGTGATGGGACTCCCACAAGGAGAGATCCAAAGTCAACGACATTTGTTGATCTATTGGAGAGTGTATTGGTGATTCTAGGACCGTCGATATAATTCATGATTCCTTCAAAGTGAAAATTTTCAAAGGCTTGGATTGGAAGTTACGAAGGAAGTCTAATGGCTTGGTATTTCGAGAGACGTGGATCTGGTTGGAGATTCCCAATGGGATCTCAACTGTTGGATTTTGTGTGTGAATTGATTCGAGGAGGAGGGTTTGAGGACCTTATGTTGTAAAGTTGGTTTTCATTGATGTCAACCATAGAAGAAACCCCGAAGAAAGTTATGTCAACCCTAGAAGAAGTGTTGAAGCAAGTTTGGAAGCTTCTAGAAGTGATGGGTGTATTTTAAGAAGTCTCCAAAGTGGTCCCCTTATGGCATAGATTTAAGCATGGCCCTCACAGGAAGACGCTTTGAATAATTCTACAAGTATACCTGGAAATATGGTTAAGTGGTTAAGAATCCCTAGAGTTGTAGTCATGAAGCATGAAGTTGATTTACGAAAAAGAGTATGAAGGACATTTCAAATGCATGCAAAACATCCATTGACTGATAGTCCTCGTCAATTCGTCTCCAATGGTAGGTGGCACGCCATGTTGTTCCTCACATTTGAGGATTTATTCCCTCTTAAATATGAACCCATGAATTATGGTCAAGAATCCCTAGATCTAAGGTTAAGAAGTTATAAGTTGGCCCTAAATCCAAGTAAAGGAGAAAATTTTGTTGCAAACGAGAAGTTACAAGTCAACTCAAGGTCAAGTAAAGAAGGTTATTAGTAGGATATAAGTACACATTAAGAACCTATCATTTTCATCATTCAATCTTATGATCTATTAACACAATATTGTTAGTGAATTTCAGTGGGAAGATGAAGTGAAGAAGGGAGAAATTCTAAGGGAAGATGAAGTCTTATGATGATGTGTTCTAAGATATATTTTTTAAAGGTCATCTTACCATTTTCTCTATAAAAAAAAATCTATAATGATTCTGATAGTGAAACTTGGAGTATGTTGAGAAGACATATCAAGGTGCCTCTGGTATGAATTTCATCTTTTGGGTCGTTGTACCTTTGGAAATACACTCTGTGGAAGATATGGTTTTTGACTAGTCCTGTAACTAGTCTGAAATAGGTGTTTCAGGTAAAAAATCGTAAATTTTTCATAGATGATCCAAAATCTATGAGACCAATTTCATTGGAAAGAGTATCATCTATAGTATTATGTATGTGAGTTTCAGAATCAGATATCAAATATTGAGTGTGTGGCATGTTGTACAATTTATCTCTCCAAAATAGTCCAAAATTCAGGAAGGTTTGTCATTTTTGCTATATCTCATTTTTAGTGACGAATCATTGGGTACAAGTTTCACACTTTTATTAATTACAGGTATGGAGTTGTACTTGTTGGAAGTTAGAGTTTGTGACTACTCCAAAAACTAGTCTCGAACAGGTGTTCGAGATATATTTAACAAGTGATGTTCAGGTTTATATGTGGACCCATGTAGACCCAATTTCTATGTGGACCCAACTTCTAAGTGGACCCAATTTGATGATGTTGAAGATAAGGAAGGTATTATGAGCAAATATTTTATGCACCAGGTTGTTACATGATTAAAGGTATGTCTTTGTATGTGTTTTTTAGGGTTATATCTTGATGTTAAGGTATATGCTTGAGGCATATCTTGGAGAGTCTTTGAAAACATTCTAGAGACATATGTTGGTGATTTGGGGCATATGATACATGGTTTATGGTTTATCATGGATGTTATGGCACTTGCTTGAGGTATATCCTTAGCACATGGTTTGAGGTATATCTTGGTGATGTTGGACATATGTTGTGAGAGATGTTCTTGGTGATTTTGGCATATGGTTTATGTGAATAGATTTGGTTTTGATGACGATGATGTATCGATATGAGTGACATTTATAGTGACAGGTTGATTATCAATGAAAATGACAGGTTGATTATCAATGACAATGACAGGTTAATTATCAGTGACAGTTTTAGTGACAGGTTGAGTCTCCATTTATGTTTCAAGGAGGGAGGAAGGGGCAAGGAAAGGGGGTTGTGTTAAGCCCTAAATAGTGACACATTTGGGCATATTAATTTATTATTTTTATTTTATTTATGTTGTCTTGGGTCCATTAGTTGCAATTGTACCTCCTAATCTCCTATATATACCAAGGAGACCTTTTCATTTGGAATCATATGGTATTTGTAAATTTAGGTGGTGTATAAGGAGGTTTCCTTCTCAAAGAGGCTTATTATCTGAAATTGTATCTTTGTCAAGGAGTTGAGTACTAATTCTAAGGTTTTTTATGCTATTTTGATATTTGGTTCTTAACATTTGGTATTAGAGATCAAGGTCTTGGGGTTTCACTGCTGCATCTGAGACACCTTGGAACTTTCACTATAATTTTTTTATACGACATTTCAGAAGGAACCCCTTGGAGGATATTTATTAGATAGATCAAGGTATGTTAGGTTTAAATTTCATCTCATGAGGCCTTATACTTTTGGAGATATAGCATGTGTAAGATAGGGTTTTGGAATCATCTTGAATTTAGGCATCGCAAAATTTTCTCTATAATACTTTTTTTGTGATGTGTCATACCCTGGAACCTAGAGGATATTTAGAGAAATTATTAAGGTATCTTTGATAAAAATTTCATATTTTGTGTCATCCTAATTTTATAGACACACCCTGTGTAAGATAGGGTAACTGATTAGTCATATTAACTAGTCTCAAACAAGTGTTCCAGGTAAAACAATGATATCTTCTTCAGTGAGTATCCAAATTAAGTGAGACCAGTTGCATTGGATAATAGACAATCTGTAGTATTTATGGTGCACGTTTTAGAATCAAATATCATATATTTTCTCTTGGAATGATTTACAAGTGTGATCTCCTAGAAGGGACAAAAATCAGTAAGGTGTGGGGGTTACCATAACTTCCACTTAGCACATACAATTTTGATCAGACCCGTGGCATTGTAGAGAAGACATATCAGAGAACTACAAAATGAAATTTTTAGACCCAGAAGGGATGAAATTTTGGAGATACAACAGAAGAAATATCGTCTAGCAGAACCACCTCGAAATCAAGGTTTAAAAGTGATACTTGGCCAACATGCCATCAAAAAAGGGAACTTATACACCAAATAAGCCTTCAGACAGTCCTACTTGGACTCTCGATGAAGGTGAAGAAATGTGGAGGGACATAAATGATTTACAAAAGAAGACAATAAAAAAAGATGAACTACAAGGGATGATGGATTCAACTAAAGCTAAGTTGGGGGAAATAATGGATACTAAGATGGATGGTTTAAAAAGGGAGATCATGGAAGGATTGAAAATTTTTCTAATAGAGAGGCCACCTGAAAGTGAAAATGTATCCTATGAAATTCATGATGAGGAAAAAAGGAAGATGAATCAAGACTGGAGAAACTCCAACTTTGGGTTGAATACCAACCACTTTCCTAAGATAGATATGAGGAATTTTTATGGCAAGGATTCAATCACATGGATACTTCAGATGGAGTAGTTCTTTGATCTACATGATTTTCCACACACACAAAATGTATGAATTGCTTCTTTATATTTAGAACCCAATCAATTTTAGTGGTATTGATGGATTTTTTCTCGCAAATCACTTATCACTTGGATAATTTTCACGGAAGAAATTATAGCACACTATGAGGATACAAGGAGAAATACATTCTTTATCCAATTGATAAATCTCAAGAAAAAGGTTTTAGTTGTGAAGCACATTGAGAACTTCCAAAGATTGAATATAAAGGTAACATATATTTCATATGAGCACCTCATTGATGTATTCATAGGAACTTTAAAGGATAACATTCAACATGAGGCTCACCTTTGGGAACCCAAATCATTGGAGAACGTGTTCAAGGTGGCGAAAAATGTTGAAAGTAAAAATATGGCTATGGATACTAGAAGGAACACTCCTAACATATGTCAAGAGAATAATGTTCCTTCTTCTAAAACACTTCAACCTACAAGGTTGACACCTCAACAATTGGAGGAAAGAAAAGAAAAAGGTTTATGATTTAATTGTGGCAGCAAGTACAGTAAGGGACATAAATGTGGTGAGAAGAAATTATTCTACATAGATTGTGAAGAGGAAGAAGAACAAGAACAATAAAAAGAACCATCTCAAGATGAAAATGTAAAAGAGATTTCTTCTAAAGAGTTGACTCCCATGATATCATGTAATGCATTGGCTAGAATTATCACTCCCCAAACCCTCAATATCGAAGGTTATATCAAAAAGAAAAAGGTAACAATCCTAATTGATTATGGTAGTACTCATAATTTTATTCACTATAAATTATCCAAAGCTCTCAATTGCTTTATATATCCAGTGATAGAGTTTCAAGTAATGATTGCAAATGGAGGAACTATCAATTGCTCAAGAAAAGTCCATAAGATCAATCTTACTATGGGGGAATATGTAATGAATATTCCAATGATTTCTATACCCATGGGTGGTATTGATGTCGTACTAGGACTCCAATGGTTACAATTATTAGGAACAATGGCTTTTAATTTTCAAGAACTTTTTATGAAATTTTCATTGGAAGGAAAGGAAATTGAGTTAAGGGGTATCACAGAGAAACCCAGTAAGGTGATAAACTCTAATGGCATGAAAAAATTATTGAAAAAGGGGCATTAGGGTGTAATTGTACAATTATGCTCACTAGATTTTCAAACATCTAAGCCATCTATTCCTCTAGATCTCTAAGGGATCATTGATAAGCATTCCAAAGTATTTGAAGATATTCCCAGAGGTCTTCCACCCACCTAAAATCATGATCATGTTATTCACCTAATTCTTGGGAGCGTTCCTCCTAACATCAGGCCTTACAGATAGTCTTATTCCCAGGCACATTACCCCTTAATTGGGGCATATTACATTAGTATTTTTATTTTATTTTATGTCGGCTTGGGTCCATTAGTTATAACTGTACCTCCTAGTATCTTATATATACCAAGGAGACCTTTTCATTTGGAATCATATGGTATTTGTAAATTTATGTTGTGTATAAGGAGCTCGCCCCCTCGAAGAGGCTTATTATCTGAAATTCTCTCTTTGTCAAGGCGTTGAGTACTTATTCTGAGGTTTTCTTATGCTATTTTGATATTTGGTTCTTAACATGTTGTATCCTCCTTCTAGTTAGAGCCGTAGAATATAGGGATTTGGAGCTTCATTCAGGTTGGAGCCTGTAAATCAGGGGGTTGGAGAATCCTTCCAGTTGGTACTAGAGAATACATGGATTTTGAGATTCCTTTAGGTTGGAGCCTATAAATCATTGGGTTGGAGCCTCCTTCCAGTTGAAGCTAGAGAATCTAGGTAGTTGTAGCTTCCTTTAACTTGGATCCTGTAAAATAGGGGGTTGGTGCTTCCTTCCAGTTGCTTCTAGAGAATTTTGGAAGTTGGTGCTTCTTATGAATGTAATCTTATGATATATAAGAAAAAAATTTGTGGTTTTCTCCCATTTGGGTTTCCACATAAAAGTCTTTTGTAATGTGTATCTGTGGTTATATGTTATGCATTGTTGAATGGTATTGTTCATAATATTTCAAATGCAATCATAAGTGATAAATTGTTGATAAGTTGGTGATTACATTTTTTGATTAAACATGGTAAAAAGTTCTCAATATTGATTCACACCCTCCCCTCTCAGTATTGGTGAATATTCCAACAATTGGTATCAGAGCAGGTCCTTCAAAAACAATCTAACCACTTGAAGGTAGATAATAGAGTGCACTGATAATGGAACACCAGTGTATGATGGTCGGGACTATGAGATATGGAGCCATATGATGAGAGTATTTTTACATGCACATCGAATTGATGTTTGGCACTCAATTGTTACAGGATACACCACTTCAAAGAAACATTTGAAGACTACAACCAAGAAGGAATTAAAAAGGAACAACAAAATAGAAAATGGATGCTATATTGGATGGATTATCTGATTTGGTAAAAGTCAAAGTGGGGCAATGTTCATCAACGAAAGAGCTTTGGGATAAGCTACATAATATCTACTTTAAGGAATCTCCTATTATCATAGAGACAAAACATGTTGATAAAGATAAATAATATGTTGATATAGAACAAGAAGAAAGAAACTCATCATGTCAGACAGATTTAGAAGAACAAGAAAAAGGTGAAGTAGATCTTGAAGAAAAACTAATCAACACCTTAAATGAGGTAAAAAGAGAAAGGAAGAAAAACAAGTCTCTCAAGGAAGAATTGATCCAACTAAAGGAGGGTTCTCATAATTCGAATGAAAACTCTAAAGAAGTCCAGTAGATTATTATAAATCTAAGGATCCAATTAGAAGAATCCAAAGTGATTGAAGAAACACTCAAAAATCAACTGGAAGAAAATGAGTATTTGGAAGCCGAAATAGTATCACTAAGAAAGGAAGCAGGGAAGAGATAATAAATTTTGACAAGTCATCTTAAGGAAAGATCTAAGGACTTAAACAAGATTGAAGAAGAGTTAGTCAACAAGAAACAATACTTGAAGAAGAAATCATCTCCTTGAAAACTCGACTTGAAGAAGCAAAGAGAAAGGAAGAAGTAATGAAGACCCATATGATGGAGAAAGAAGAATATTGTG
>JZKD02S1645338.1:85879-107460 GCA_000966675.3 Picea glauca
TGGTCTATCATAAGCACAAACCTCCTACCCAGGAGGTAGTGCCTCCACATTTTTAAAGCATGTACTATAACAACTGTCAGATCGGTTGTGGGGAGAACCTGGACTGTTAGATCAAAGTCCAGAGAAGCATAGGAGAGGTGATGAGAAGGAACATATCCTAACCGTCAGATATGAGCACAAAGGGATGATATTCATCTGATCTAAGGTAAAATGCACGAGTTTTAACCTTTGTGTGCATAGGAGGGTTGACTGGCCAAAGTCCCGAAGTGAATTGGGACCGCTCATCGCCAAGAGGGATAAGTGGCACAAGATCCACAACTCCTGAGCAAGAGTTTGTGGTCAAGGAGAGAGCGGAATCACTGAAGACCCGAAGTAGGTCCTGGTCGTTGATCGCCAGGAGGGGTATGTGTCAATAGATCAGAGTCTCCGGGTGAATGCACTTTAGAAGAATTGAATGCGTAGAAGCTAGAAACTTCTGAAGTCAGAAGAGCTGAAGAGATGAAGTGGATCCTATCCATTGATCGCTAGGAGACATGTGTCAAGAGATTAGTAACTCCGGATAAATCACTTTGAGAGTTTCAGTTGAGAGTTGAAACTCCTGAAGACTGAAGAGCCGGAGAGCCCAAATGAATTTGGATCGTCAGACCCAGAGGATAGGTCGCATGAATATGTGGACTTCGGATAAAGACCCAAAGTAATTCTCAACCATCCGATTCAAGAGGGACATGCAGCAGAAATCCACATACTTCGAGGGAAGGTGAAGTTTGAGAATTAAAAGGTCCGAAGCCCGAAGACCCGAAGAAAATTTGGATTGTCAGATCCAGAGGGCATGTGGTGACAGATTGTGAACTCCGGGTGAAAACACTCCGAGATAACGTGAAGGAGAAGAGTTTAAAATCATCGAAGCTTGAACCGTTGAAGAGGATGAGAGACGTCGATTTGAGGTGGACACATGGCACCTAATCCAAAATTATGGGTACGAAATACTCTGGAGGAAAGTAGAGGGTGAAAGCGTCGAAGTCCTGAAGTAGAATCTCAACCGTTGATTGAGAAGGGGGCTGAGGACCGTTGATCTGGTCTTGGTTGAAAGGTGTCGAAGTCTCGAAGAGGACTAGGACCATTGATTTGGATAGGACACGTGGAAAACGATCTGCCACTCTGGGAGAAATCACTCCGAAAGAAAGAGAAGGTAATAAACAAAGAACTCCCGAAGGTCAGAGATCCAGAGTTCATCTGAACCATCCGTTTGCAAGGGACAGGTGTCAGAATATCTTCCACTCCGGGAGATAGCCACTACAGAGAAAGAAAAGTTTGAGAGTTGAAAACTCCGAACGTCGAAGTCCCAAAGCAAATCACATCTGTTGATTTAAAAAGGGGGCAGATCTGAGCCGTCAGTTCAGAAGTGCTCGGACTTTAAAGGTCAGAGGGTGGGCCGCAATTGAAACCATGGTATTGAGAAAGAGACATGTGGTGGCTCGTGGTGAGTTGCATGGAGAAAAGCGGTTGGACTCAAACCACCCTTGTCTGCGCCCGCAATCACGTGACTGGCGTTCGAACGTAACCCACAGTCATATACGATGGTCATCAAAGAAAAAAAAAAGGGGGGGGGGGCTAGTCCCCCAAATTTTCGAATTAGAGACCGTGGAGAGAGGAATTGTTACAGTCATCTATTATATCCATCCAATATTTCTCTATTTGCAATGAAGTTTTATTTGGGTTTTGGAAATATTTCTCTCGGTATCATCTTGCAATGTTTTTCTTGGATCTTTTTTAATAGTGTTTATTATTATTTACGATCATGATTTATTGGTCCATAGTTTGAAAAAATAATAATTCTCGATATATTGAAAATTCAATGGTTTGATGTGTGTCCTCATGCACCACATGCATCACATTTGCAAGCCAATCTTTCACCTGCAACATTTGAACATTTGTGATTATTTTGCACATGCACCCTATATACATTTTGGTCTTATTTTTGTTCAAATCCTTGATTTCTAAATGGTCTCTTGTTTCCTTATTTTGGTTATCTTGGTTTGTCAAATCTTCACTGGTTTCTTGGGTTACTACGTCAGTTTCACCAAAAGTGTTATGGTGTATGTATGGGCTTTACAAGAATTGAAAATGTTTAGCTTTCTAGGTTCTGCATCTACTTCATGGATTTTGATGTTTTTTCAATCTTGTTTTATTTTTGTTAATGCCTTTTTACCACTTTCATCTTCTTGAGTTTAGTGTCCAGTTTTTCTATTCTATCATCATTCTCTTATTTCTACTTCTTTTTATATCTTTTATTTGTGATTGTTTGTCCTTCCATCTGAATTTATGCTTTTATTGCATCTTTATCATGCTTTGGGTTATTTGTTCTTACATTTGGCACTCTAATTGTATTTAGCAATCACGTAATGAACCATTCTATCCTCTAGGATTCTGATATGTCATACTCAAGTTGTCCAATTACGTATTTAACTTTGATGTCATAGTGAATGAACTTTTTTCTTTCATTTTCCTAATCTCCCTTGGTTGTGGAAACTCCAGAAGTTTTTCTTTTGGATTTGCATATAGGCTATCTTTATCCTGATTGTAGATTCAAGGCAATGGAGGGTCTAGCCACAAAGTGAATAGTTGAATTTTTGGTTGGCCCTCTAATGACCCAAATCTACAATTGTGAAGCTCAAGTATGAACATACATCAATGCATTTTTCCACCACATTTTCCCATGTGTTGAATGCTCTTTGGTTTTTTCATTTTTGACACTAGGATAATATTGCTCATCTTAGCATTCCCTTAAATATGCCCCATTTCTTCATTTGATTTAGTTCACTTGATGTTTTATAGAATGATATATGATCGTCTCCATTTTTGGATCCATCAAAATAATGGTACCTTTGTCATATATGTACATGCTTTTTCATCGGCAATTTTTTTTTAATTGGAAGTCTTGTTATTGGTTCTGTCTATCCTATCTTATTCTTTGGTTCTCCAATGGAAGGATTTTGATTGGTCATCAAAGGATACTTCTTGTTATAGCAGTAGGGTCTCATCATGTTAATATTATTGATTATGAACTTCTTCCTATTGTCTTCTCCCATTATTTTGAATATGGGTCATATTTCGTTGGTTGCAAGTTATAATCTTCCTTGGAAACATCTTTGCTAACTCTATGTTTTTCATGGTGAAAACCCAATCCTTTTCTTCTTGTTGTGAGCTTCACCTCAAACACTGCCATCGAAGTTCACCTATCAAAGACAATATATTTTGGTGTCTAATTTTGTAACTCTACTTATTACAATGTGAGATGCAATTCATAATAATGCTTCTAAAATGTTGATTAATAAAATAGTCATTATCATAAAAAAACACATATTTATATTGAAATATAACATCTAAATATTACAATCATCAATATACTATTATAATCACATGTAGTGATCATAATCATCTTCATTGATTTAAACATAGAGAAAACACCTCAATCCAAGTCACACCATTCCTTTACATCAAGAAAAGGAAAAACTCAAAGATAGAGGAAAAAATCCATTCTTCTCATGCTTTTCGAAGTTTTAGTTTATCAAAACCAAAACCAAGAACCCTTGAACTCTTCTATTTTTTAAAAAAAATTAGAAAACATAATACTCCTAAGTAATTCTTAAAATGAGCATCTACCTCTACGTTATTCTATCTTCTCTTTCTTTATACATAATTTACTACTTACTGGAAATTGTTAAATAAGAAGCTATGTATTTACATTGTCTATAAAGTAAAAAAAAAAAACCTTATTATTAAAATTTAGGGCTTCCACTTTAATAATAAGAAAGTTTTATAAAGCTTTTATTGTGATGTTTATAACATTTATTTAATTTACGTAATGTTTTATTTATGTAACATAATATTTATTTTTTTGTATTTGGTAGAATTTACAATTAGGGCGGGGTTATATTTGTGTGATATGAGGTTGATTTTCATTCTCATGATATGGGTTTGATTTGGATTGTTATTACTATAACGTCATACTTACACTATCAACACCTAACATTAAGGGTTTGTTTAAGTTTGAATCAACAACATCACAAAGAATATTTTAACAATAAATTTCTTTTATTATTATTATTATATAATACACATTTGTTATTATTATTATATAATATTGATTGATTTGTGTTTTTACCAAAAAAATAAGGTATTGGCTAAATGTTTTACCTTTTGGGTTTTTTGGCCGAATTCGGTGATGTAAAATTAGATAAAATCACTATTTTCTGTTGTTTAAATTGCATTTCTGAATGCATAAATGAATTCAACCTGCTGAGAAACCAACCACTAAGACACTTGAATTATACAATCTTAGCCACTCAAATATGTAGATCCAACCATTCCTCACCGGATTTGAAATAAAATCAAACAGAAAAAATAACTATAAAACAACAAAAATTCAACTAATAAAAAAAAAAAAAAATATATATACACATTTTTACATTACGTCATAATTCTAATATAATTTCTAAAATTTAATAAACTTGAAACACAGTGAAAATTCTAGAATCACATTAGAATGCATAACAGTCAAAATTCTAGAATGGATAAAGTTGATTTATTGTACCGTTGTTTATGACATTTATTTGTGCGAAGTTCGGTTCATGTGACATAAATTAAATGGGGCCACATATCGCTGTTAATTCCCTAAACATAGAATGCAAGGGATCTTCTTGCGGTAGGCTTCAAATACAATAACGACAAACTCCTCCTGCAATTTGTCGTCTACTGAGAGCCTACGTGTCCAAATCTGCCATGTCATATACTTCAACTTGCCTTCTCTTGTGTGACAAGTTGAACATGAATTTAAAGAGAATATCTTTTATTTAGAATATGCCCTTTTTTTTAATTTATTGAGATTCTGTTTCCTCTGTGCAATATAACAGTTTCAATTATGTTGGAAGAATTGTCTTTCTGTGTAGATCTGTGTTTATATAAGTTTGTTTTATGAATATATTTTGTGGCAAATATCATTTGCAAAAATCCTAATATTTAGGATTGAGATCGGAAAAATAGAAAAATGTATACTCTAAAGAGGAATATCGAATATAATATTTTTTTTGAAAAAATAGCATCAATATATCAATAAAAAAGTGGGCTCCCAAATCCGTAAAACAATAAAGTGGGCTACCAAATCAGTTGAAGGTGAGATCCATGATAAACTCTAAGAGCTCCAATGTTGAACCTAACACATATTGTGAAAATTTAATATGTAGTTTTATGAAGCAAATATCTTATCAGCTTTCTTTATTTTATCAAAAGTATACACAAAGCTGCTTCTGGAGCTTTGACTAAAACAAGAAAAAGAAAAAAAAAAACTCTTTGTGATTTAGTTAAAGCTAAATTCCCTTTTGATAATGGGAAGAAGCCAAAGCCAATCAGGACATGTCTGCCTCCCTCTTCCATGTTTTTCCACAATGTCATTGACTTATAACAGAATAGATGTACTTGAGCCTTGAAGGCCAAATACAAATTGAACCATCTTTCTCTCTTTCCCTTTGTATTTTTCTGCTGTAATTCTCTGAAAAGGCAGTGGCCGGCGGCCATGGATAAGGGAAGGGCCCGACAGGGTGGGTCAGACGAGCATTATACACTACCTACCTACTCGATTCGACGTGAATTCGGCCATTCCACGCCATCCGGGCCCAACTGCAAGCGGCACGCCACTATCTTCCATTCCAAACGAAAATAACATATTTGTGGAAAAACACCATGAAACCCGCGCAAAGCTCAGCGGTGCCATGATTTTATGATTGCAGTAACATTTTTTGTTATCAGAAACGAATTCTCATTCGCGATTAGATGCAAGAATCGCCCAGGAAAATTCAGAAAATTTGTTGAAATTAAAATTTTCAGACAAATACACAGTTATATAAGTTTGATGACCAGTGATTGAGAGAACTTTTAACTAAATGTAGAAAGTCTTCGAATGGATATTCAGTAAAATGTTTCACTGGAAATYTCTATTTCCTTCAAAAAAATTGATAAGCAATTATCTCTATTCRGTGCTTGATCTGATATTCTTATTTTCCTTTAAAAATACACCAGTAACTATCTGTATTGCGTGCTTCACTGGATATSCCTATGTAAACAAAACCCTATGTAAACAAAACAAGCATCATGAAGATTTCAAAGCTGAAATATATGTAATACAGACCAGGAATAGTTTGATAATAACTGCAAAGGCTWAAGATTTAAATCCAGCTGTGGAATTCAACGATGAGAAAGATTTTAAAGGCAAGCCAACACTATATTGAAATTGAACGCATAGAGGGAATTTTCCCTTGGAGTATGGTACAAAATTCGCCGTCCAGAGCTCTGGTAAGGCAAGCATGGTAAAGATTCTTGATTACATGCAAAGAAAACATCAAGAAGCCAAAATTCATATTTACAGGCCCTCTTGGATTATCACAAACACTCTGATAACTCAGTTTACATTTCCTGCGTAGCAGTGAACGGAGAGATTTAAAGTTTAAGCATCTCTATAATTATTCCAGCAGAGAAGCATGGATACACAGCGGCGCATTATGTAGAACCTTGCGCGCTGCTCCTTCACGAGACTCGAACAACGGCGGGTGAAAGAAGACCTGCCCGGGGCCGAGGATTCACTATGGCCGAAATAACAGTTTTCTTGTTGTCTTCTTTTGCTGTTGCTGTGGCTGTGGCTGTGGCTGTGGCTGTTGCTCCTTTTTTTATGAGAGGATTTCCAGTACTTGTCCTCCATAAGAAAGCTCTCGTCCATCTGGGATTTGCACTCCGACCCAGAATTCGACATCGTGGCCAGCTTGTGGATCGATTCTGCGACGTCGCTGGCAGCCAACTGCACTTTCATGTACTTAAGAAACTCCCGGCTGCACCGCTTCTGCAAGAAGAAAAGGGGAGGCTGCTGAATACGCAAACCCTTGCCAAGACGAAAACCCAAATTGGACTCTCTACGCAAAGTAATCTGGGACGAGACGGGACCTGGAAGCTTTACAGCCCAGCAGTACGGGGACTCAACGTCAATTTGAGCTCATCCGCTCTGTTCACTCGACGATTCTGGTGGCCTTGATTGGACTGACGAAACGGCCCGGTGCTATTTATAAAGCAAATGACAGAAGCCGGCACGGCTTCTTTTGGAGCACCTCCAAATCGAAACGTCTAATCCAATAGACGACCGACACGACATCACCGACCATTAAAACATCAAGAGAATTTTAAAAATTACGCAATCTCTTCATCTGACATCTCTGCGTTCTCATTAAAAAAAATTTCCTCCTGCGCTCGATCTTCTTTTTTATCCCCAGCGTTTCTAAACCCTAAGCCGGCAGGGTACCGAACACCGGAATATCTTAAATTGGCCGGGAATTTTCGCATTTCAGGTTTATATCATTGAAATTACAATACAGAATCTATTTGCGGTTGTTCATCACCAGACAGATTCCGTCAAGCTACTCTACAGGCAAACGTTAAAAATGTTAACCAGAGTTGAGAAACATTAACCACGGTTGTTGGAATGTGGGGTAACCCTGGGTATAGGGGGAGTGGGTGTCACATGGGCGTCGCTAGAGACACAATTTGGCGGTCGGGGCCCGCCGCCTGGCACAAGCGGCCAAGGTTGCTCAGCGCTTCTGTAGCGTTGTCCCCAGTCGTCGGTGTCACGCACGTGTCCATCGGCACCGGTCAGGGAAAGAGCAGGCCATTGTCCCCGGTCTGTGGGACCGGAATAAAACACGTTGCGCCGGTAGTCAACCTAGACAACATCATTATTGCCCTAGTGGTATTGTCATTTTGCTGACTAGATTATAAAAAAGCATGCACCACACACTTGCTGACGTAGACCTTTTATTTCTTTAGTGCTATGCATTTGTCGTTGCCCTTTACCGTGGTGGGACCGGTGCATGCTCTCCTTGCCTCCTCACAACTAAAATAAAAGGGCCCATTCCTATCCCATCCCACTTTAATGGTCGTGGCTCCTTTTAGGGATCGTGGTCCTAGTAGGCATGGCCCTTCTAGAGGGCACACATGGCAATATTAGGGCCATCGATTTACACAACACTAAACTCTGTGAAGGTTTAAAAAATAATTTGTAATCATTAGGAGTGCCTATATGTCCGCTAGAGCATGTTATGCCCCATTCAGGCAAGCCCCCGTTGGCTGAAAAAGGGTCAAATCTAAACACCCTTCATGGCGTTATAGCAGGAGCTTTGCTACACATTTCTAGGCAAGGATCACATTTAGTAATCTCCCAATGTATACAATTCATCTGACCATAGATGCCATTAATGATTTTCAGAGGACAAGGAAAATATGCAGAATCCTTTATGATTGAATGCCAAACCTTCCCATGGGATTTGTTCCTAGTGTCAATTCTCATAAACGTTATTAAATTACCTCAAATTTAGCAAACTTCCTTGAGTTGTCGAAATGGAGAGTTTTAATATACTTTGTAATGATTTGGGTAAATTTAGAATCTCTTTTTAATATATTTTGTGACGAGTTTTAATATACTTTGTAATGATTTGGGTAAATTTAGAATCTCTTTTTAATATATTTTGTAATGATTTGGGTAAATTTAGAATGGAATCTAAATGTTCTACTTTTTCGAGTTTTTATGAGTATATTTTTTGATTAATTTTTATTGGTCAAAATTTGTTGGAACTCATTTGAGTGATTGAGTTTGTTTAGTGCCTTGGGGTTTTTCATGGTGTTGAATCCATTTATACATTCAAAAATGCAATTTAAACAATATAAAATGGAGATTTCACCAAAGATCTATTTGGCTAATTTTCAAAAAGTCCAATGTTTAGACAAGGCCAATTTAGAATTGAGTAAAACTTTATACCATATATAGTTCTATCATGCATATAACTTGGATTATGATGAAATTTTCATCATGCTTAATTTTTGTAGACTTTGTTGTTAAAAAGAAGGTTTGTTGTAGTCACAAATTTAACTTACTTTTAATTGTTTCATCATTTGGAAAAAGCCTTGAAAGCATCGTTCCACCACACACAAAAGTTGGATAACTAAATATTCCTCAAAATATTCTCATTTAGTTTGCTTCCCTTTGCTTGTCTAATATACCTTGTTGGCTTTAGAGATAAAAATTTCAAGGAAAATTAAAGTGTTGCCATAATCCAAGCCGTGAGTATGGTGGAACAATGCTTCCAATGGTTTTGCTCAATTCTAAATGGTTCCATACTATCCTAAAATCAATTAGAACTCTAACTTATTATATCACCTCAATTCAACAACTTCACATAAATATCTCGTAAAATCAATTAAAACTCTAACTTCTAACTTATTATTGTATCACCTCATTTTAACAACTTCAAAGAAGTTTCCCGATTAGAAGGCTCCACTTTTCAAAAGCCATAATATAACAAACTTCTCTTAAATTGTTAAAATTCAATTCAATAACATAAGGAATCAAAGTTCTAATGAATCTAAAACTCTAATCAATTTTCAACAATTTAAATTAATCTAGAATTTACTAGAACAACGTGCCTTTTTAAAAAGCCCATTCCTAATTTAGTGATACACAATAATTCTTCTTTACTAACAACGTAGTAAAAAATCAAATCTTAAATGTACAATATCTAAATCTAAATAAATAATTCTGCCAACAAAAATGGAGTCCAGTTATTGAATCTTGACCGGAAACACAACCACGTGAATTAATATGAGACGAAAGTAGAAGCTCATTGCTATGTTATGTCTTATGCTTTACATATCAAAATGCATGTCTACATCAAGCACAAATGACAAGCAATACGATCAAATTATGTATTCCCCTTCACGGGGACGATTCCGACTTTTTTTTTTGATAGGAAACCATTTCCCCGCTTAAAAAAATAAGGCATGAAAAATTTAGTAAATAATTAATTAAAATGATTCCACTATCTCATTCATATATATATATTTTTATTTTTAATTTATTATATTATAAAAAAATAATATTTAAAAGATTAAGTTAAAATATATTTATGATATTTATTTTTTAATTTATATTTGGGAGAAGCATTTTTTTACATTAATAATTATATGTCAATTTTTTTCTATTTTAATTTAGATAAATATCATATGATATAGTTTATCTATATATATATGGAATTATTTTGGAAAAGAAAATTAGTGTATGGTAAGAAAGTTATGGAAAAAGAGTTAAGGGCCACGTCAAATTTAGTAACTATCATTTATCTCAGAACCATCTTGTTATGCTTAGGATCATTGTCACTAGAGCAATGTCGCAATAATAAAACCAATCTCCTATGTTGTTTCGTTGACTTTGGAAAATATTTTGCACTATGCTCAGGACTAACCTTTGGAATAGGTTATAAGTGTTGAAAGTTCCTTCCGAGTTGAGAGTTGGAGTGATGAGGTTGTATGAGATGTTATAGTCAAGTTTAAGAAAATTGAGGGCTAGTTGGAAGAAATTAATTGTAATATAGGACTTAAGCAAGGTTGTCCATTGTCACCTACCCTTTTTGGCATATACATTGACAAGTTAGAGGGTTGTTTGGAAGAAGCAGGTTGTGTCGGCCCGACTCTAGTTGGTATAGTCATCATCCTTCTTCTTTACGCTAATAATATTGTTCTTATGGTGAGGAGTTCCTTTGATCTCGACAGGAAATTAAAAATCCTTAAGGATTTTTGCTCTAGTACAATTGTATGATTGTTAACAATTACAAAATAAATGTTATGATAATTAAATCTAAAATGATCACTTACGCTAACTTTGTGTATGACAACAATAACTTTGAGGAAGTGACTTCATACAAATAACTCATAATCGATCTTCATCACAAGCTTAACCAAAACTATTGCACCGAGAAAAGGATAAATGGAGGGTGAAAAGCTTATTATGGAACTGAAAACAATTGTAAATCAATAAACCTTTGGCTATGAGATAAGAAGAAACTCCTCTTTGAGACTCTTGTCACTCTTGTTATCTTACCATGGTTGTAAAGTTTGGGGATGCAACATCTCTAGAGAATCATGGAGAAAGATAGAACAAATCCAAAAACATTTTATAACTTATATTCTCAATATCAAAGACAATACACCTTATCCTCTCTAGAAGCGAGTCTTTCCCCCATTGAGCATGACTGTGACTACATACCTAATGTACAAGAACAAGATAAACAATGTAGAAGACAAGAGGCTTATTAAGATTGCTTCAAACTCCAGTCAAAACCACTTGAATCTTAAGCAAGGCTGTCACAAAGATGCCAAGTCTTAGCTAAATCATTAGGGTATAAAAGAAGAGGTCACTATGTAGAATAACAATAATATTAAAAATATTATTACGTTTAAATTTAAAGAGAAACTTGGTGCAATAAAGAATTAGAGGATAACAAGAAATTAAGATACTATAAGGAGACAATCAACCCTAATCTAGAAACTCAAGAGTATCTCTATGTTTTGACTAGCATAAAGAAGAAAATAAAGATTGCTAAAATAAGAACAAACTATCATAAACTCTTTATTGGAACATGGTGTTAGACAATCCCTAAAATGCCATGGGTCGAAAGAATTTGTCATCTTCATCACAATAAGAAGGTTGAATATGAAAAACACTCTCTCTTAGAATGTGTTGCATACACCCACATTAAGTCATCATTTCAAAATATTTATTACAATATCAACCTTCTTAACTTTTTAACTCATCGAAACTATAGTGATTTAGGAATGCTTATCTTAAAGTTTTTCAAGCATAGAAATAAATTTCTAAAGTAAACCAAATAATTCCTTACCTCTTTTTAAGATTCTGTAAACCAAATTTGATTTACATTAACCATCATCATCATCATATGTTGAATTCCTTTTAATCCCCTTAATACTTAATAAATTTATAATTAAAATGAGTTTGAATTAATAAATAATAATGTTAATTTTATAATCCCCAATTTTATTAAAATTGAACATGTATGATCTATTATTTGATTTTACTGGTATCAAAGTGGTCTTAATGTACATGGTCTTTCTTTCTGATAATAGTCTATTTGTTAATATTCTAGTGAAATAATCAAATACCAAAAATAAAGGCTAATTTTGGACAACATTGTAAAATAAAAACATTGTGAAGTATGAAAGTTTTATATATTATTTTTCTAATCATTGGAAATACACATAGGGAGGGATGAGCATGTTAGGTCTCATGAAAGAAACCACCTTCTATTGGGATCTTGTTCGATGCTCCCAACTCTTACGCACTTACATAGAATGAGACCCACATAAAACTAAGGAACATCTCCCATAGTATGGTGTTGGTCTTTCAAGTTAAGTTAATCAGGCTAAATGATTAGCACAAGTTAACTATGATTAATCATATGTTTTTTCTCGATAAGAGAAACTTAAATATCCCATTAATATGGTGTTGGTATTCCACTTAAACATAGCCATAGTTTAAACACTATACAAAATGAATTTTTTTGGTGATATTTTTCGGTGACATTTGCCTGAAATCTGACGAGAAATTGTTAGATTCGTAGATTTGAGCAATTATTTTTGTATAATCCGAATGCTACAGGGGTTTTTCAACATGTTGAATCCATTTTTGCATTCATAAATGAATTTTAAACAACAAAAAATAGTGATTTCATGTAAATTTGTATCACCAAATTTCGACGAAAAAAACCATTTCGTAGAATAGTTAGACAATCATGGCCAATGATTAGCACAAGTTAATTATGATTAATCATAAGCTTTCTCTTGATAAGAGAGAAATTGATATCTCTCATCAATATGGTGTTAGTCTTTTACTTAATCATAAATTAATCATGATCAATGATTAATACAAGTTAATTATGATCGATTATAATCTTTCTCTCGATAAGAGAGAAACTTCCAAATTATTAAAAATAAATCATAGTTATAATAATATTTTCATAATCCCAACAAAGTGGACCATAATTGATTCTTAAGAGGAAATAGGAAACCCTCTATCTTCCATGAGTTTTAAGCCTCGTGTCATCACTGAGAGGCCATTCACTGCTTCAATGCAAGCTTGCTTTGGAAGGTTCAAGTCGTGCATTGTAGGCATGTAAGCTAAGGATTCAATGAAATATTTGGAGTGAATCCATGTGGTAGACAAGTCAAGTTTAATCATATTGTATATGCCTCGGATTAACACCTCCAAGTGTCATTGATGTGACATTTTAAGAAGGCTACAAGAATCCTCCTATCCCTACCCCTCATTATTCCACTTAAACCTTCAACAAACATTATGGCGAAAGGGTTGTGCAAATTCTCACCAAAGCATCATACATGGTGGAAAGGAAACCATTTGGATCTTAGGATTCTTAATTTTCCATCTCATTTGTAGTTCCACTACAAGGAGAACACCTTCTTGCGGAGGTTTTTAAGGAACTTCTCTGAAAATTTATTCTCTTAGTTGTTTATAGCAGAGGTTTCCAGTGGAGGCAAGCGACCATAGGTTTTTGTGGAGGTTTTTTTTTGGTGCACTTTTATGGTAAAAATGCCCTGGTGCACACCTGAAAACTATTGCACCAAGACTTAAATGTTCAAATGCACCATCACTGTTCATAACGGAGGTGGGCGGCTGTAATTTTTTGAGATTATTTCCTTAGTGCGCCTTTAAGGTATATACGTACTGGCTAGATCATGAACAATATAGAACCAATGTGTCCATGTCCTAGTAGCACTGCCATACTTTAAAATAAAATTACATGCATCAAATAAATCACATCGACACTGTTGAACAATACTCATCGAGACGTTCATAAAGAATACAACACCGACACATCCATGTTTTGGTGGAGCCACCATACTTTATAATAAAATTACATGCATCGAATAAATCACACCAGAAATGTTGAATTGTACTACTAGTGTGTCTTTATGTCTAAAGGCGCACCGCAGTAGGGTAAATAAAAAATAATTACCAAACCAATTTTCATTTTTGCAATGCATCGTGTGCTTCCAAACTCTCAAACAAGCATCGGTGCTCACCTTTCTTCCTAAGATGCCATGTTTCCAATTTTGTACACTAACAAGGATAGCTCCATTGGTTGATTCCACACATTTCCAAATTTTGGAAATTACCATGAATTTTCATTTCCTTTCAACAGTGTAGCCATACCTCTTTAGGACAAAAGAGACTAGTTAAATTATTTATTACCTTCCTATTTGCATTTTCATCCAATGAAAATTAGAATTTAGCTTGAAATTTTGCATTTTTTTCAAAACAAAATTCACACAGTGCGCCTGAATGGTTCGGTTTGCCCCGAAGCAGTGCATATTGTGTTAAGTACATAGTGAGCACCGTGGTTGATGCATCCATATATGTTCGCGTCGGTGTTGTTCAATCTAGTGCACCATGATAAATTATTAAAAACAAAGCAGTGTGTCCTTTAGAATGCTTGGACACTGATGCAAACTAGGCTCATACCCACACTAACCCATCACACTTCATTAACTGCATCGCTAGCTTGACATTATATAAAATTTAACCTAGCGGTGCACCAATTTTTAACTAACCGCACTAGGGCGTACTAGAAAAATAAATCCTTGGAAAGTCAATGTTCAAACACATTGCCATACTTTATAAAAACATACACACACTGATTAAATTGCACTGATGTCGTTTAACATTACGAACTGGTACACTTCACTTAACTAATTGCACTACTAACATAACAATTTATAAAATTTAACATAGTGGTACAACAATTGTAATCCAACGCACCGACACTGTATACAACAATGCATCAGGACATATATTTCCCAAATTTTCATAGCGGGGCGTCTCATTGGACACCTCATGATTCCTAGTGCACTCGCATTTACAATGCACCGAAGAACAAAAGGACAATGCTCCAATATCACGGTGATACCGATGCGCTAATAGTAACACCGATGCGCTAATAGTAACACCTCGCACTAGCTTACTGTATCATTTTCTTAGATGCCTTGTAACTGGTGTTATTGACAACAAAATGCACCGTTAAACAAAACATTGGTGCTCCAATAACATGGTAGCATCGGTGCATTTATATTAACACATCACACAATGTAAGTTCATATTCAACAATTTCACCGATCGGTGAAAATGGACCTAAGGTCAATCTTGAGGCTAACATAGTTTTATCATTAAGACATCCACTAGGATCCTTTCTTGTTGAACAGGGAAAAGGGGCATTGGGAAGCTCCGACTGTAGAGCTTGATAGTCCTAATTATGCCAAATTAGGGGCCAAGATGATGGACTTGGAAGGGAACAAAGTTGATGTGCCCAGTTCCATAGGAAAGAACCCTGGTTATAGATACTTCAAGGCTACAAATTCCTCCCCATCCCCAAAGAGTTATTCGATAAGCCCCCTCGAAGCGAAGAAGAGGAGGTTTGGGTATGTGATATACAAGCAAATTGATGCCAGTTCATATTATGGCTATATGAATGATAGGGACAGTATGTTGGAGAAATTCAAGTGGCCCGAGGAGGAGGAAATGTGAGGCAGAGCACTGAGTTAGTGGTAGAGGGTCGAGTCCATGTGCTAAATTATGAGTGGCACCGAAGAGTGACCTACATTTTTTCCTCCACAAAGAAAAACCTCTGCAAAACTTTAATTGTGGAGGTTTTCATGCGTACTTTGTCAATTAAATTGATTCTCGGTGCATTTTATGTAACAACCACTCTGGTGCGATTACAATCACACTGGTGCACTATAAACAATATAGCACACATGTATATTGTGTTTTTTCAAATCATGTTGATGTTTTTGTTGTTGTTATTTGATTTATAAAATGTATAATAAGTACACTAATGATTTCTTTGTTTTTAAATTAAATTTAAGATGTATCACTCATTATAATTTAGGGTTGTCATATAATGTTTAAATTTATTTTATGAAATCGTTTGCATTGGATTGTAATTGTGAAAACTTAAACTATTAATGCCATAGAATGTTAAATTCATCTTCAAGGTGAATTTTTTAATTTTCAACAAGATACAATATGTTGATTAAACATGTTTAAAAAAAAAAAATTCCTTTTATGAAATGTTATTTTTTCATTTATTTTATTGATAACATTATAATAATTGTTCATAATTACATTTATAATTGTTATATTTATGAGTAGTGATGGTACACGTATCTTCCATATTGGGATGTTCTTTTTTTTTTCAATTATTATATTGGGATGACTTATGCCAAGTGTCATTTTAGACTATAAAATGCACACACCAATTTATATTAATAATAGGAACAAATTAATAAAGATGTTAATAGAATCAATATGTTTTTCTTTAAGTTTGTAGGTGAAAATGCCAATTTTTTAAAAATGATTGTGTTAAAACTTTATTGCAAAAACAAAAACATGTATTTTTAAATTATGATACATGTTACATGAAAAATTTAAAAATAATAAGACACAATAACATTTTTTTAATTTTTTTTATATATATTTGGAATTAATAAAAATATATCTATAAATGCATGTGCAATTCATCAAATAATAACATTTATATATAAATATATATTTTGAATCCATTGAAATAGATTTATAGATGAATGTAATTTCATCAAAGATGATTATGTGTAATTTTAGAAAAATAGGATCGCGAAGTAATAAAATAAAAAACAAATGCAGAAATAAAACACAGAAGATACACAATTCAATAGATGCATAGATATGCGTGGTTCACCCAGTGTGGGATACGTCCACCAGAGAAATTGCCAGGTCCTTCCTTTTTATTATCCAACAAATGAAGGGATACAACCTACAACACACCCGATGTAACTTCCTCTTCTTTCTCTCACAGTCTCCTCTCTCAGAATATAATATTCACAATGATACATAGCCGCAATGCATTTCCCTCATAAAAGAGGGTTGCCTTCTAGGGAAAAAAACCCTAACATAAATTCTACTGTCAGATCTGCGACCTTATAATGAATGGTCCATATTTACTATGAAATTACAATATACATTTACAAGGGAATTTTTCTTATGGGGGATTCGCCCCCCGAACCCTCGCTTGCCCCCAAACCCCCTAGACCCCGCAGGGGGGGAAACCCCCCTTGCATCTCCCCCGTGTGGAGGGGTGTACAGGCTTCCGGGGTGTAAAGTCTTCATGGGGTATAAACATGGATAAAAAAAATACCTTTGAATCAGGAAGATAATCAAGCTCCACAATAAAAAAATATCCCACTTGGAGACTAATCTCAAGAAATCCACCGCTGTTGTATCTGTTGGATTATGATCCTTCTTGGACCTACAAAATTTATCATCTTCACCTTCATGCTTGAAGACCAACTAAAACTGAGCAAGAACTTAGTTTCTCCTTGGTTACTCCCTTTGATAACATGTCTGTAGGATTCTGGCTAGTGCGCATCTTTTCCAACTTCAAATGTCCATCTTCCAAGATGGATCGTATGAAATGGTACTTGAGTTGTCTATGCTTAGTATTCGAATGGAAGGCTGAGTTATTTGCAAGATGAATGTCCCTCTCGTTGTCATAGTACAACCTGCTATTCTCTTGCTTCTTTCCCAATTCCTCCATAAACCTCTGTAACCAAATCATCTCTTTACTAGCCTCTGTAGCAACAACATACTCAGATGCCTCTGTTGCTGAAAGTGAAACAACCTTTTGAAATTTTGAAATCCAACTTACTGTTGTTCCACCTACAGTAAAAACATACCCTGTGGTGCTCCTCCTACTATCTTTATCACCTGCCATATCTGAATCAATGTATCCCTGTAGAACAATGTATGAACCTCCAAAACATAATGCATGAGTAACATTGCCTCTCAAATACCTGAGAATCCATTTTACTGCCTCCCAATGTCCTTTACTTGGACTTTTCATATACCTACTCACAATTCCCATTGCATGTGAAATATCTGGTCTTGTGCAAACCATCACATACATCAAGCTGCCAATTGTTGATGAATAAGGGATCCTGGACATGTATTCTATCTCCTCAGGTGTCTTGGGACACATTTCCTTAGTTAATTTGAAATGTCTAGCCAAAGGCGTACTAACTGGTTTTGCATTCTGCATTCTAAACCTCTCCAACACCTTCTCTATGTAGTCACCCTGAGACAATGTCAATTTGTGATTTTTCCTGTCTCTTGTTATTCTCATAATTTTTTTTTCTTTGCAACACCCAAATATTTGATCGCAAATGAATTAGATCATTTCTTCTTGAGCACATTTACATCCTACATATTAGAACCTACAACAAGCATGTCATCTACATACAATAGCAAGATAATATAACTTCCATTTTCTATCTTTTTAAAATAAACACACTGATCAAAATGGCATCTACTATAACCTTGTTCTATCATTAACCTATCAAACTTCAAATACCACTGCCTCAGATTTTTCTTTAGGCCATACGAGCTCTTCTTCAACTTGCATACCAATATTTCCTTCCCTTTGACCTCATACCCTTGTGGCTACTACATATAAATCTGTTCCTCCAAATCCCCATGGAGAAAAGTTGTTTTTACATCTAAATGTTCAAGATGTAAATATTCTACTACCACAAGACTTAAAATAGTGCTAATTTAAGTCATTTTAACAACAGGAGAAAATATTTCATCAAAATCTATACCTTTCTTTTGTGCAAACCCCTTTACAACAAGTCTAGCCTTGTACAACTTTTTGCCTCCATCTTTTTCCTTCAACTTGTAAGCCCATTTATTTTGTAATGCTCTTTTTCCTGCAGGCAACTAAACCAAACACCAAGTCTGGTTATTTTCTAGGGAATCCATTTCCTTTTTCATTCCTTGCTCCCACTTCTTTTTAGTGTCTACCTACATTGCCTCTTCATAACATTCTGGTTCACCATGATCAATCAACAATAAATAATACAATGAAGGAGAGTATCGTTTAGGGGGTCTACTTAACCTGGTATATCTTCTAACAACACTTGCAGGAGTTTGAGGTAGTTTTTGCTCCTGTTGTTGTACATTTTGATTTTCTGGTACCTTTGGAATTTATTTTTCAGTGATCTCATCAAGCACTGTGTATTCTGATTTTTATTTTTCCTATTTATTTCCCTGCAACTGATCTTTGTACATGACCTTCTCATTTAATATGACATCTCTACTACTAATGATTTTGTGATTTTCATAATCCCATAAGCGATAACCAAAATCATTAACACCGTATCCAATAAAGGTACACTTCTTGGATTTTGCCTCAAGCTTTGTTCTATTTTCTTTATCAATATGGACAAATGCTTCACAACCAAAAGTCTTCAAAAAAAAATAGTTTACCTTTTTACCTGTCCATGCCTCCTCTAGAATTCTACCATCCAAAGAGCTTGAAGGTCCTCTGTTTATTAAGTTAACGAAAATATCTACAACATCTGCCCAAAATTGTAAGGGAAAACCAACATGCAATCTCATACTCCTTGCACACTCCATGATTGTCATGTTCATCCTTTCTGACACACCATTTTATTGTGGTGTTCTCAGAACTATCTTTTCTCTACAAAGACCATGGTATGAACAATAATCATCAAACTCCTTGCTCCAATATTCACCTCCATTGTCTGATCTGAGACACTTCAAGCTTTTTCCTGTCTCATTCTCAACCAAAGCTTTCCATTTCTTAAAAGTATAAAAAAAATCAATTTTTTGTCGAATGCAATAAACCTAAGTTTATCTAGTTGCATTATCAATAAAAGTAACATAATAATGAGAGCCACCAAGAGATGATACCTGAATTGGTCCCCATACATCTATATGCACAAGCTCTGACCTTTCACTCTTCTTTTCTTTTCTGACTCTAAGAAATATGACTCTCTTATGTTTTCCATAAACACAATGCCCACAAAAATCCAAATCAATTTGTTTAAGATCTGGAAACAAATTTATTTTGTGAAGTATTTGCATCCCCTTCTCACTCATGTGTCCAAGCCTATGATGCCACAATGTTGTATCCACTCCTGTAGAAGCTAAAAAGATAGAAGAGTCAGTATTACCAGTACATAAATACAATGTACCTAGCTTGTCTCCTTTTGCTATCACCAATGATCATTTGGCGACCTTCCACACCTTATCTGTAAATATGGATATACAACCTTCATTTTCCAACTGCCCTATCGAAATTAGATTTTTCCTTAGATTTGGAACATGTCTTACCTCTTTTAACAACCATTTTTTTCCATTCCTTTTCTTTATTTTTACCTTTTCCATTCCAACAATTTTTCATGGTGCATCATCATCCAAATGAACCTGTCCAAAATCACCTTGAACATAATCTAGAAAATGTTTCCTATGGGGTGTGGTATAAAATCAAGCCCCTGGATATACTACCTAAGACTCAGAAATATTATCTATCGAAAGAATCAAAGCATATTGTAACTCCCCGAACCCCATAGGGGGGACAATTCCCCCCTGCAACTCCCCCGCATGGAGGGGTGTACAATCTTTCAAGGTGTAAATTCTTCATGGGATATAAACACGATTGGAAAACAAAGACCTCTGAATCAGGAAGATAATCAGGCACCACAACCAACATGTAAACTATTTAAAAATATTGTAAAAATGAAACACAATGACAAATGATTTGGAAATAATGAATTTAGTTAATTGGTTTATGCAGTCCCAACCACCACCATGTTTTTTAACAAAAAATTAAACTTGACATAAAGTCATTATATAATGCGGACATATGATACTTTCCCTCCCAAAAATTTTAATTTTACATAATGTGCATGCATCCTATGACATTAGTGTTCTATGTAAACTCTACAATTACTAATATTCATTCTCATACTTTTTGTAATCATGTAATCAAAATCATTTTATTAATACATATGTCTTATCAAATAACTAATATACATCTATCATTTGTTTTCCACAATTAATCCTAAGAGATCATTAAATAAGTGATGTTTTCCATATTCACTTTGTGAGCCTATTTGATATTATAGGGCCCTTTGCATCATGCATAATCCATAAAGCACCAAATTTAAGGGCAAAGACATTATTTTTCACATGTGGACCATGCTACGACCTAATACAATCCCTAGTGTGCAATGCTTATAATGGACAAGGTTCCTTATTAATATATAAAAATATACAGAATGTTAAGAAAACTCAATAAATAAAATAAACAAAAGTCCACGTGTAGAAGTTATAGAGAGCTTAGTCCCCATATTTGATGTAATGACTGTAACATGCAACCAACCATTTTATAAAAATAATGTTGAATAAAGTAATACATTTACATTAGTTCCATTGAAAATCCAAAAATACAATTACTCAATCATCTTTTTCTTATGTCCTAATGGGATGTCTAAAGGTAGACCCAATGCAAGGATTTTTTTATGAGTTGTTGGTGGTCTACGAAAGTTCTAGTTTATTAACAACTCGTCACCAGGAGAACAAATATGTATTGAATGCACAATAACAAATTTGAATGCCTTCCTTTTCATAAAGAACTCTTTGTCAATGGAGTGTTCCTCAAAGGAGAAATTTGCATTAAATAATGAGGCCCTGCAACTATTTATGAACCCTACAATGTTCCCATGAGTTTGTGGACGACCGTCGATATATAACATGTTTTTCCTGTTAACATTTCCAAAAACATAAC
>JZKD02S1645338.1:123069-151722 GCA_000966675.3 Picea glauca
ATGAACAACAAACCCTTATGAACACAATATTTTATCGTGGAACCCAATAGGGAAAACCACCAACTCTTTTCTCATTAATAAAAAGTTCTTTTACAAAACTGTTTTCAAGCTACAACTTGATGGAAAGAAATTCCCTAATTTTCTTTAGCTACAACTAAAAGGATGTTACCACACCCCATTTACCAGCTACCACTGGAAGGATGCACCCACACCCTTATTCACCAGCACCAACCGGTAGGAGGCTTTGACCCCCTGTTTAGTAAGCCACAACTGACAAGGAAGCACCAACTCCCTCTGTTCACCAGCACCGACTGGTAGGAGGCTTCGACCCCCTGTTTAGTCAGATACAACTAACAAGGAAGAACCAACTCCCCTGCAGTCTCCAACCTGCCCTTGCATCACCCAACCACCCTTAGTTTATAATGCAATTCAATATCTTCTGCTCTTCATCGAATTTGACTCATGCAACCATTGTTGTCCTTTATACTTGTTTGCTACAGCCTCTTCTTGTATGGTCTTCTTTATCAAGTTATGGATTGCATAACTGTTGCTTTGTCTTCTTCTATTCTTGATCTTCAATTAGACATTGACATGCACCTTAGAACGAAGAGTTCTTCATCTTGGACTCTGCTCCTGTTTTAGATCTTCTAATGTGAACCACAGAGACACTTTCTTCTCACCACTTTTTCTCATTTATATAATCTTCAAACGGGTGTAAAATTTAAAACAACGTGTCCCTTTATTTGAACCATTGTACCTTTTCATTTAAAAATGATAATCTTAACTTCAATTAATATCATTTTTCATTTTTCATTTTTATTCATATTTTCATGATTTATTCTCGTTTAATCATGACCGTGTATCGATTCATTATACCGTGAAGGTTTTTCATAAATTGATCACAGTCATGGATCAATTTACTCCTTTATAATCGATATCAAATCTCTTTTACTTCACAGAGACCAATTTCGTGGAGGCACTTCCTTCAAACCATTTCATATAACCTTGCATCACAGTCTCATGAGATTTACCAAATAAGCAACTTACATTCTGTTCCTTTTAAAATCTCTAGACCATATGACCGACGACGGTGACCTCACATTAGACGTGACGAGCGCATGAGCGATTTGTTAAATCAATGGTCACAATTCGTTCTCTGATGGGATGAACGTGCTGACGGAGTTTCAACGTTTTTCCCACCGGGTCTTCGTGACTCACAACATGTCAAATCTCCCGAAATGATATCGCCGGTACAATTGGATGGCTCACATTTAAAGTTGCAGAGATAGATCAACGGTCATATTTAATCTTACACTCATCCTTTTACTGTTGAATCTGACGGCTATGATTTAATCATGTATCTAGATATATGGCTGACAGGATTTCGACACCTAGACCTTCGAGACCTTTAGACACTGCTCCTTACAAAACTCTCTATTGTGATATTGCCGATACAATCAGACGGTTCACGTCTCTTCCATGGAAGAGATCAACAGTCCAATTTAAACCTTAATCCGATCCCTTCTTTCCTTAATTGAACAGTTGTCTCTTAATCAGGCGTTGAGATGTGTGGCAAAAAAATTCAAAATAGGTAAAAAAATTCAAATTGAACATAAAATTTCAACACTGGATTGGAGAGGAGCGTTGTCTTTCAAACAATGCAGAGTAAGGTAAGTGAAGAAGGGGTTTTGCACTAATATAAATCTTGAACTATGAGAAAATCCCCAATAACCATGATTTCCCCCCTCATCAATGTAACTTACAAGTGGAATGTCCTAGGAGGTTGCATGCACATTCAATTCATTGATTTAAATTAGTTTGATAGTAATTTCTACAAATTACGAAATTTAATAAAAATGAGTTGGAAAAGAAGATGTAAAAGAGAAGGGGGACTTGAAAAAAAAAATGTAAGCATATATGAATTTAACTTAAGAAGAGAACTTGATGATAAATATAAAAATATAAAACTCAAACATCAAAGAGTAATTAAGAAAAATGAAGAGTGATCTTTCTTAACATTTGAAGTAACAAAGGGGTAATCAAATTTACATGGGGGCTAGGCATTGGTAAAAACAATGAGGCATAAGCCCTAGTGGTTTATAAAGGCCTATATATCTTACCAAATAAACAAGTTTAGAATGTCAAGGTAATTTTCAATGCTATAATTGTCATAGGGTGCTCTCCTTTTGAAAACTTCCTTCTAGTACTAAAATATCTATACTCTTCCAACAAGTTCTTGATCTCAATGAGGAGTTTTACTCCTCAGAATTATTTATTTTCCATTGGATCCTCAATAAGGAGGTCGACAATCACTACAACAAAGGTGTCTACCTCATGGAAGGAAAGTTATATAAAAAGGAGAGGGGCATTATATGCTCATCTCCATGACTTATTTTAGAGAAGTTGTCACATCAAGCATCGTGCATCTCGTCGTGCATTTATAAGGTATACAAATCAAAATCCATCATCACACTGCCACAATCACTGCTCCACTCTTTCACACAGGTGGAATAATTAATGATACAATCTCGGACATGGTTCCTACGTGTGGGAAAAAATGGAGGCTTGAGAATTTAATAACAACAATAAAGGATTCTTAGTAAAATTGTCATTTAAAGGGAAAATTCTTACTCTAGAACCTACTTTTTTTGTTTCCTTCTTACATATCCCTCACCATTGTGCGTGTGTTCCCATGGTGCATTGCCATTTTAGGAATTGATGTTGCCTCCATTGTGATTTGAAGGATCCAAAAATGGGATTAAAACAATATGAGGGGGATGTATTTGAAATCGATGGTAACATGACCTACTCGAATCTACGATGAACTAGATGAAAGAGAGTTTTTGAAGGAAAATGAAGGAGAATAACCAAATTTGGGACCAATATACCATAAAAATATATAGATATATTCTCGGTGATGTAGGAGCATTGAATTCATCTTGGGGATGACTCGATGAAGGTGATTGGGAAACATGACAATGATGCCACAACAATGATTGGTTGTTGTAGGATATGAATGGATGTAAAATGTGATAGGTTGCGGTAAGTGACAACATTTCTGCAGATTGTAATAATGTTGCAGATTATGGGAGTGTAGCAGATGGGAACATTACTATAGGATGGATGCATGGATGCATGCTGAGAAATAATGTGTTACTGCATAAGAAATGGTGGGAATTACGACTAAGGTGGAATCACCCTTGGCTAAAAGACTTATCCACAAAATGCTTCGGAACCAAGAATGGGAAAAAACAACAATGGTCCCAAGGAAGTAGGTCCAGAGGGCATGTTGAGCAAGGAGCACACTGTTGAGTGGAAGTTGGAAGGTCACATTGTAGGAGTCACTGAGAAGAGGACGAATCTGATGCTGGAAGATAAAAGGGTGTGAGGATTCCATTGGGAAGTTGAAGGTGAACAATTTATGAAGGTAAATAAAAACATCGTCAATTAGTTGGAAAGAGAGATATTTCTAGAGGAAATAATATCATGAGAGAATGGGAGAGAGGAATGGTTGAGGTTTCCATGACCTTTGGCCTAGAAACGCAACAAAATTTGTAAGATCATATTCAACCATGGAGCATGTGTATCTTATTTTGTATGAAAATGAATAAAAGAATTAGGGTTTTGCAAATTCAAACCTTGTGCATGTATATGGATGAATCTTGTATGATGATATATTGTTGTGTTATTGACATGAATGGATGTAATTTAATTATATTTCTTGAATGATTAAATCCTAGTGGAGAATAATTTTGTTGTGATACTATGGTGCATGTGGGAACAAATTTGTAGAAGAATGTGCTTGGATTTGTGATCATCTCCAGGTGGACACGGGTATGGGAGAGATCGCGTTGTGGAATTATGGTTCTTTATAGATGGGTGCAACTTGATATTTGTTGTAATTATATTGTTCTAAGAGATCATTGTAGGATGCTCATGAGGATGAGAATTTCTGTTTGAATATGAACATAAGCATAGAGATTTCCTATATGATCATGGAAGTGTGTCTGTGTCCCATAGATGTGAGAGATATACATATGGGGATGTTTCCTTGGTGGATGTGACTCTTGATTTGTGTTACGAGGAAAATCTCTCTATGGCTAGGGGTAAACCACAACAGACGAGAATGACTGCATAAATCAACTCTAATCTCAAGTATGTTATATAAACAAATATGCTAGCAAGACAAGATAAAAGGCCTACCTCATCCAGATGTTCGATGAAGTACACCATTGAGCACTTGACCCAAAGAAATATACCTGCAACTAGTTCTCAACAACCAAGAAACACAAGCATATGGTGATAATATATATCGTTAGCACATTCAATAGCATAATCCATTAACATTCATAACAAATATGCCCATGAAATAATAATTCAAATATTTGCGAGATATTAATTGGACAAGAAAAGAGTATTTCTATTAAGATATAATCAGCAGAAGTGAATGAGTTACAAACTTCCATGTCGGCACGATTTGAAACCAAGAAACTAAGTTCCTTCCAGTTGGGCCTTCACCACTTCAATCCTCCACGAAAGGAAATCTCATATAAGATAGAAAATGAAGTTCTCAATCAATAAGGGAAGATCTTGGGGGCTGAACAATGTGTTCAGACTTAAAGGACAAAGGGATGCAAACTCAATGTGAAGTGAATAATTTCTCCTGAGTAACTTTGCTCTCAAAGTTGAATTCTTTCTCCTCTTTTCCATAGCTCGGATTTGACCCATTTATATCCTTCAAGTGGAACTGAAGGGCCGAGTCGAAACGTTTCCAGTATATGGAAGGCCAAGGATCATTGATCTCGTGACGTGACATGGAAACTTGACACCATTTTTTAATTTTGGGCACATTTCCCGGTGTACGTGAGCTGTAGTGGTGCAACCTGTGTATACTCATGTTGTAATATAGGTAGAGAACGTATATGTGGAAAAATTATGTTTTTAGCTCTGGGATTTGCAAAAAGGAACTTTAAGTCCGCATAGGGAAATGGAAAAAGGCCCTTTGTGCAACATTTCATAAGGGGAGTAAAATCTCGTTATAACAGATGCCCCCTATTGTGTGAGGTCAGAGGAGTATATGCGATGGTCGAAATACATTATAAGACCTAGAAGTGGAGTAATGGGGACCCAACTAGAAGAACTAGTTTCTCATTGCAATATGTACTGACTTTGCATACATGGCTGCCAATTTGAATTACACTATAGATCCATGTGAATATATACCAAACAACTGTCCATGGCCATGAATAGGCAAATACAAATGTAGTTGCATGCCAAAGGATGTCATAGTCACGAACAAGTCCCAGTAAAACCAGTCTCAAAATCAATCTGAATATATCTGTATACAATGGAGTACAATCTGATCTCCCATGATCACTGAAGTCACACAGGTACTAGTCCAATGAAAAGGTAGCAACAACCCAGGAAAGTTGTGACTATAAACTAATGTCTTCAAGTCTTCTACACAATCCACCAAAGGTGCAAGTCTACATCATGTGAATAAAGGAATTGAGGTCGAACACAATGAGACTTCGTTTGATTACCGATCATTGAGGTATACCATTAACAAGTGCGAGACAACTCACTGATGATGAAAGTAGGTATCAAGTAACCAAGTACATTCTTACAAGTGTGAATAAAGGAGTCAGGGTCGAACACTTGAAGAACCCATTGATCATGAGACATTGATGTATTCCCAACTTTCGATGGCGAGAGAACCTGCCACTAATGACTGCAAGCCTCTAGGTACTCATAGGAATCTAGGTATCGTTTCCAGAATGGATGAGTTGAAGTCGATGGAAGGATAACTGTTGAAAGGAGAGCATTAAGGAATATCTCATCATTCAACGTGAAGTAAAAAGAAAGAGCTTGATGATTTGGAGGAAATCAGATGAAGAACATTTTCATGAACCAACGACCCTGTGCGTCTTTCACATGTGCCAGGTGCAAGAGGTACAGAAAAAAGACCCTCTGAATAGAAGCCAATGAGGAAAACTGTCGAAAAAGGCGAGGAAACCACCAATAAGGCTAATGAAATCTAAGAAACTGCACGAATCCCAATGTGTGAATAGATGTATTGCCATTGAACACAAGGGAAACCACCCAGTCAATGACTCGTGATGAAATGTCGACTGTTGGGTTGAAGGTTACCTACCAATGAGGAAAGTAGGACCAGGTTGCGTAAGAGGACTAGAGCTTCATGTGATTATGAGACAAACTGAGGATATGGCCGACATGAAAAGTCAAGCGTTCTGAGGAATAGCTGACACAGGTTGATAGACATCCTTTGAACAAGAGCATGAGACATATGGAAGACTCTGGTAGCATAAACTCAATAATGAAACCATGAGATGCAGGAGGCATCAATCAAATTCTCCATAGGGACTGGAAGAGTAACCAGTCGGGGGAGTAAACTCTCTGTAATGATCTCAACTTCCTAAGGTGATGCTAAAACCAAAATTATGATGAAGGGTGGACTCAAAATTTTTGTGCTCTATTCAAAGGCGACACGACTGCTGCCAATATAAGATAATACTCCCTTCTCGCCTGTATTTTTTTGTTTTTTCATTGTCAAATGAATGCTATGATATAGAGGAGGGAACGAGTGTCGCAAGTAAGAAAAACTAGTTCCAGCAGTGGAACATACCTATGCTCAATGCAAGGATGTGCACGCGGGAGATGGACACTCGGGGGAATGTTCCCTCCTAGGTATAAGGTGTCAAGATGGGAAGGATATAAACAAGGCTCTGCTTGGTTGAGGATGCAAAACTGCTGAGGCAAATGGTTTATAATGCAAAGTGAGAACCAACAATAGGCTTAGTACTGCAAGCAAGGGAATGTGATGCAATCACAACTTAACACCAAAAAATGTCCTTTTTCATAATCTTAGTCTACTTGGTTTGAAAAAGGGATAAAATTGCACCAAATAGACATCCTTTCGAATCTAATTTACGAGTGTGAAAGAGACAAGTTCACTCAGCAATATTTTCACTTTTTGAAAATGATTCAAAAAAGAGCTTAGCTAAAAGTCACGACCTTTCAAGTCAAATTTAATGAGCATGAAAGGGACAAATTCACTCGACAATCTTTTCGCTTTTTAGACGAGTCAGAAAAGATCTTGAATTAGACTCGTTGAGAGGATTCTAGGCGACATTTCATGGGGGAGGCCAAGGCTCCCATGTAGGATTTCTGTGAAAGGCTAGTAATTCACAGGTAGCTGACATAATCTTGGGAAAACCCAAATCTTTCCAAGTAGAGGAGGATAAAACACTTGCAGAGGTTACCTTTTCTACAATATATCGAAGAATGCCCCTTATCTGGAAGGGTGTAGAAGAAGGAATTCGAGGCTCTACAAGATCATTCCAATCAAAGGAAACCACCCTAGGATTTGGAGGGAGTGTACCCGAAGAGAGTGGAATTCTCCCTTGTGAAAAACTAGAAATGCTAAGGACATGGTATAGAAGGTATAGAACTAGAACAAGAAGAGAGGGATCGACCAAAAATTGCATCGGTGCAACCATTTCTTAAACCATTGGTTGAATAGGATGTGATACAAAAAGGTCAACAGAAACATCACCTCCAAAAATAGGAGTGGTGTCAGTCAAATATTGCATTTACATGACCACTGGTTGAACAGGATACGAGACAACAAGGTCAAGAGATGCATCAAACCCTAAAGGAAGAGGGTGTCAACAGAAGATTGCATTGGAATGACAAAAATATCAGCCAAATAAGGTTGAGAAACCAAAGACGACTCAGAACCTGAAGGGCCCCCAGGCAAGGACCATGCTTCTTGTACCACAACAGTAGCAGGGCACAAACAAGTAAGGTGATCTTCTTTGCAAATCCTACAAAGGAACTTGGTGTTACGTCTTACACGTCTAGGATTCTCAATCATATGAATTCCCCCAACATGAATAACAATGGATGGTGACACTCCCCTAACATGAATTGCATAGGCTAGTAGCAAATCTCCAACATGACTTGCATAGGTTGGCGATGAATCCCCAACATGACTAGCAGAGGTTGGTGATGGAAGTGCATTATGGCTAGCAGTGACTAGAGTTGTGCCCTGAACATGACTTGCAGCGGCTAGTTGCAGGTCTTCAACATGACTTGTAGATGTTGTTGACCAATCTCCAACATGACTAGAAGATGTTGGTGATATAATTCCAGCATGACACACAGTGACTGGACTAGTGGTGGTGGTTGATTGTGACATTTGAGACCAAGGTTCCAGGAAAGACTAGTTTTGAGAAATTGTAGGCCAAGAAGGGTTCTGGTATACACCATGGCCTTGTCTGACAAGATAGTATCCTCCTCCATAGTGATTCATAAAGGGGTGTAAGGGCATCGGCACTAAGGAAGCCACTTGCAAAGATAAAGAGACATGACAAGGGTTACTCCTGCGAGAATATATGTTTCCCTCAGAAGAAGGAACTTCATGAAGGGAGTTTCCCATACTATAAGAATGAATCCCCCTGGATGGAACACCAGAGGACATACATAAGTCCTTGATGGGAAAAGAATTCATAGGAACCGACATAGCGAAAGAAGGATAGTTGGACAGAGTGTAATAAGTAGATGATTGCCCATTTGAGCACTTGCTCTTGGAAAAGTGGATTCGTAGGAAGGAAGATTCCAAACTCCTACCGTAAGAATTGTTCGAGGGATATGACTCCCACAAAATGAAAAGGGAGAATAAGGAGGCATCATGCCCCCAAACCCAAAACTAGGATTCACAGAGGATGGAAAGTGAAAATACATGTCTGACATACCATGAGAAAAACGATTAGAGACCCAAGGAATTGACTGAGTATCATAATTATGCATACCATTATGAAACACAGGCGGATTCGTCCCCATGAAATGATCGAATGTCATGGGGGAGGTAGCATTAAATGAGGGAGCCAAAGGAACTCCACTATCCATGATAATGACAACTCAAAGCACAGTATAAAATTTCAAAGGTCTACTAATAATAAAAGAGCACACCAAAAATAATCAAAAGGCCAATATGCACACAAACATGATAAAGTGGTTGAAAGGGACCTCCCTCTCTAAAGTAGGTATGCCTCACCCAAGAGGGGCCTAAGAATCCGCTGCTAAATATAGGAGGAAACATAATCAGTTATAAGGGCCCTCCTGGGATTAACAACCAGTCGGTCAGATCCCCTTGGAGAGGTAATCCTCCATAAAGGTTGTGTTTTGTCTGACCCTTATCTGACCCAGGGTACCTACAGAATAACCCATGCAAGTAACCTATGTGGTACCTAAGTCAAGCAACTAAGCAACCATAATATAACCGATGCACTTGCAAACAATCGTAAGTCAGGTCCACTGTATGGGCAGGGTAGAAAAGTTGAAATCCTTGAAATAAGTGCCTCTCATGGAGGTAAGGGCACTAGGAAGATCCCCATATACGAATAGATCCCCAGAAATATATCCGATGCTAAGAAGGTATCGAGGGGATGTCCCTTCAACTGACCTCACGTGACCTTGTGATTAACTCCGGTGTAAGTGGAGCCTCCCGATATTACCGATTATACAATGGATTTATCCACTCCCTTAGTCAGACACATATGCTAATTTAATAGCCTTGGAGAAGTTTACTCACAAAATCCTATTCCAAGTCTCTAAATCCTAAGCTAGTTTGTGCACCCTAGAAAATAAAATTGTTAATAATCAATTTTAAATTATAGAGTTAATTTTGATGGCCTTGCTTAGTCAACAGGTGTGGTCGTGAAACTAGTGATGTTAAGACTCAACAAGTAAAATAAATGAATATGAAGACAATGCAAAGTCCTAACTTCAATTTCCAATAAATGATATGATTTTCAAAAATGCAATTTTCAATTCAATTATGCATTTTTGAATAAAATGTAATCTTTCTTTACATGCACTAAGATAAATGAAAAGACTCTAGAGATCAAAATTCCAATCAATGTAAAATGCCTAATATTTTTGTATTTTCAATATAAGAGAATGAAAATGGAAGGACTAAACAACAAATTGATATAAAGACTCTATCGTGTGTAGACAGAGACAACCCAAGTAGGATATCAAGGAAAAAAACACCCAGACCAAGGTGCAAGGACAATCAAAATGAAAAGATGATGAGAAAGGTACTACCCAAAAATTCAACCAAAGACAGATTTCTTGTCATTCCACATACACTTAACAGTCACCACAGAGACCTAAGAAGACTCAACAATCATCAAAACCTACCCAACAACCACCAAAACCAACAATCAATAAAAAAAGTTTGATGTATGTGATTGTCAAGGGAAAATAGTGTATGTACGCAGCTTGCAGGAGCACATCATGTGTATGTATGTGACTGTCAAGAAAAATCCCACGTATATGTGTCAAAACACAGCTAGGCTAAGGAGAAGGCTAAGAAACTCAGACTCAGAGTGAACAAAGGCTGTCAAGCAATCATACGACAAGAAACTCAATATGAACAAGAGAAATCTAAGGAGAAAAACACTCCAAACCTGAGAAGAAAAGATTCTTTCCCCAGTATGGTCACCAATTTTGTTACGAAGAAAATCTCTCTATGGCTAGGGGCAAACCACAACAGACGAGAATGACTACAGAAATCAACTCTAATCTCAAGTATGATATATAAACAAATATTCTACCAAGACAAGATAAAAGGCCTACCTCGTCCAGATGTTCGATGAAGTCCACCATTGAGCACTTGACCCCAAGAAATATACCTGCAATTAGTCCTAAAAAACAAAGCAACACAAGCATATGGTGATAATATATATTGTTATCACATTCAATATCATAATCCATCAACATTCATAACAAATATGCCCATGGAATAATAATTCAAATATTTGTGAGATATTAATTGGATGAGAAAAGAGTATTTATATTAATATATAATCAACAAAAGTGAATGAGTTACAAACTTTCATGTCGTCACGGTTCGGAACCGAGAAACTAAGTTCCTTCCAGCTGGGCCTCCACCACTTCAATCCTCCACCAAAGGCAAGCTCATATAAGGGAGACAATGAATTTCTCAATCAATAAGGGAAGAGCTTGGGGGATGAAAAATGTGTTCAGAATTAAAGGACAAAGGGATGCAAACTTAGTGTGAAGTGAATAATTTCTCCATAGTAACTTTTCTCTCAACGTTGAATTCTTTCTCCTCTTTTCCATAGCTCAGATTTGGCCCATTTATAGCCTTCAAGTGGAACTGAAGGGTTGATTCAGAATGTTTCCAATATATGGAAGGCCAAGGATCATTGATCTCATGACGTGACATGGAAACCCAACACCATTTTTTAATTTTGGGCACATTTCTCGATGTACGTGGGTTGTAGTGGTGCAACCTGCGTATACGCATGCTATAATATAGGCAAGGTGCGTATATGTGGAAAAATTATGTTTTTAGTTCTGGGATTTGCAAAAAGGGACTTCAAGTCTGCATAGGGAAATGGAAAAAGGACCTCTGTGCAAGATTTCATAGGGTGAGGAAAATCTTGCTATAACAAGTTGCAAAAAAAGAAACTCTCGAGTTGAAGCAAAAGAAAACGTTGAGTTGCATAAAAAGAATGGTTGCGACTCCTGATTTGTAGCAAACGAATGTGGATTAGATGGGTTAGAGAAGATTGGTGTTTTGTAGCATCTATTTTCTTTTACTACAAGGGAGAAAGTATGGGTTAGTGGTAGAAGAGAAGGCATTGGTAGATGTGCAACCCTAGTGGTTGTAGCATGATCTGGTTGAGGAATCTTTGAGATTCAATAATGGAAGCATTAGAGAAACAATGTTTTCACAGTATTTTGAAAAAGACTTGAATTTATGTTGCATATGTACTCTAATGGGAAGGGGGTTGGAGGTTATATTCATTAGGTGGTATTAGAGATAGCTACATTATTGGGATGGAAGAATATGTGCACGCAAGAAGACCTGGGAGAATGTGGCTTCAGTTTTTGTTGTTGAAAGAAGAGTGATGGGAGCTAGTGTTCGAGAAAATTCCTGTGAAGGGTAGTCTGGATGAGGGATAAAAAACAACTCCCAAGGATTTTTCCATAAATATGAGCAGGTTGAGGAGGTGCAGGAACCAAGAGTGAGAATAATTGGATATGATGGAGTGGTAGCATATTCAAAACCATAATTGCATAGACAAAGAAGATTGCACAAGATAAAGGACTAGATGTCAGAGTGAAGTTGTTAAATGGGAAAATATTGAAGCTACTAGAAGAAGAAATCCAATAATATAAATATACATGAGGCAAACTATAGAAGGTTGTTGCTAAGGAGGAAGATAGTCTCTAAGATAAATGGCTGATAGAGATAGATGGTAGTTGTGGTGGTGGTTATCCATAATTTTTATATTAATATGAAAGAGGCAACGTGTGTCATTCATGATCAAATGAGATTGAAGTTGTGGTGGCATTTATCCATAATTTTTATCTTGAGATGAATTTAGTATATTCATTGGAAATGAGCGAGAGTGGATGCAAGAGAAACATAGTCATAATATTTCCTGGATTGGAGATTGGGCTCATATGTTTTGAGGAACATGTTGGTAGAAATGGGAATGAATTATTGTTGGATGGTGGCTATATATCTTAGAGTGTACCTAAATCCAAAAGAAATGAGAATGAACAGAGATGTAGAAATGATAACATTGGAAATTAGAGGAACATGTGGTCTGTGTGTCAGATGTAGTGAAGAAAGGAGGAAGTGAAGATGGAATTTTCTGTTTTCCCTTAATATATTATTTTTTTTTTTGCAGGAAGAAAGAAATTTGTAGTTGCAGATGGAAGAAAATATAATTGGTTGAGAAGAATATGCAATAAAAGGAATTTGCAGAGATTAAAACAATTGTAGAATCACAAAGGTTGCAAATAATGAATATGTCTAAATAGAATTCTCAAGTAGAAGATGACGTTGTGAAGATAAATGACCTGGGAGGAAGCATGAGTGAATATGCTAAGTTGAAGATGGATGAACTTACAGTCCTGAAGATGAGGAAGATGATGAAGATGTTGTTGACAGGGAAAGAGAGAAGATTTAAAATATCCCGAGAAAGAAGACATGATGTAGAGGAATGTTAGAAGGATTGAATATTGTCAAGGGCCAAGTGTGAAAGTGTTGCGTGAAGAAGAAGGATCTTGAAGGTGTGTCTTTGATAATTTGTCGAGAATGTGAATACACTGACATAATCACCGACTGACGTATTTTGTGTGTGGTTTTGGATTGATTCAAGGGAGGTGTAACATGAGATCATGTGACTCTATGTTGTGTGGCTTAGAGCATGAGTGGTTGGTTGCATTGAAGGAACTTCATACACTGCATGAAAACAAGAAGTGGGATGTTCTAGATGGAACATAACTCATATCGAGTTGTGCAGGTGATGCATGATTGAGGAGCACTTGACCAGTGCTTGTGGTAATGGATGAAGAGAGACAAAGAGGGTAGCAGTACTGGAAGGTGAGATGTAGCAAGAAGGTGAGTTTCAACATGAATGAGATGGAAATTCCAAATATCCATGATGATATTATTGTTGTTTTGTTGTAGATGGATGTGTAACAATGGACGACAATGAGTTGAAAGAAAGAATATGAAACTGAAGAAGATGTCTTGTATATTTGAATGTATAGCAATGAGGATTGTAGAATTGGGAGTTAAACAATGATGAAAGTTGTAGCTGGAGATGTGAATGGTTTACCTTAGAAGCATGAGGGTATGATTTCTTAAAAAAACTAGGGAGTTTGATGCAGGAGCATCGAAGTCATATTGGGGATGACACAATGAAGGTGGATGTAGAACATGGTAGTGTTGTTATGATAGATTGGTTGTTGTAGGATATAAATGGCTGCAGAATATGATACGCTATGGGAAGTGACAATGTTTATATAGATCATAATAATGTTGCAGATTGTGGCAGTGGAGCAGATGGGAGCACTACTACATGATGGACGCATGATGAGAAGTAACATGTTGTTGCAAAAGAAGTGGTGGAAATTATGACTCAGGTGGAATCACCCTTGGTTGAAAAACTTCTCCAAGAAATTCTATGAAACCAAGAATGGGAGAAAACAACAACAAACGTGAGGAAATTGGTCTAGAGGATGTGCCAAGGAAGGAGAAAATTGTTGAGTGGAAGCTAGAAGGTGTAACATCCCTCTCTTGTGAGCACATGTTATTGACTTATTATTTAAGGACACTTGCGTGCAAGTGATCCGGTTTTAGTATATGGTTTTCTATTCACTTATGGATTCTTATGATGATGTTGATGGATTATGATGTTATGTTATTTGATATCTATGTATTGATAGATGCTTTTGACAATTTTCCTCTAAGTGTGCAAGACACTTGAAATATTGAGCATGTCGATGGAATCAATGGACCTCCTTGGACTCCAGATTGAATTAGGGAGTGGATTGTATTTGTTTGAGTATTTTATCTATGCATATGTGACATATGATCGAGTATATTATGATGTTGTTTATGGATCATTGACAGTGTTTCATTGATGGATGCAGGCTGATGATTTCTTGATAATCAGACTCACATAAGGAGTAAAGGGGCCATGCATAACAATCATATATTGAGGGAGAGGTGTGGAAACAATCCTGTCATAGCCTACTAGCATTCCTGCAGTAGTTCAAATTGTAGGTTAACGATTACCTATTTCAAGAGATTCACGATACCGTGAGGGCAGACTGAGACAATCACTCACGAAGATTCTAATGGGCGAGCAATAAGGAAAAGTCTGTATTCCTTATAAGCCCTTAATATCTCACAAGGTCGCCCAAATGGAGTACTAACTCCAGGGTTGGAAAACTACCAAAACCAGTCAAAGGCGAGTGGAACTCTTGGAGCATGGAGTGTGTCTTGAAGGGCATGTTGCGTAATTAAAATTGAGTCAAAGGCGAGTGCCACCCTTAGAGCATGGAGTTCCATCTTGAATGGAACATCACATAATTAAAATTGAATCAAAGGAGAGTGGCATCCTTGGAGCACGAAGTGCATCTTGAAGGGAACGTCGCGGTATTTAAAAAGGTGAGTTAATGAATCTAGGTGGCCTAGAAAACTTTGAGCGAATGTTAAACCTTGTAAAATCTTGAGCACCTACCGAAATAATTAATTGATTAATTAATAACTAAAGAATGAATTTATTAAGCATAATCCCTACGGGTCTAAGCTCGTGCAAATAAAAATGTAAGCATGCCTAAGTCTAAGTTTAGTTAGAATACTAAAAACTAATTTTACAAATTAAATAATGAGGGGAGAAGCAAATAAATTTAAGAAATAAAAAAAATTTAAAAAAAATCTAAGTGATTAAATACACATTGTGCAAGTAAATACCAAATTAGAAATTAAAATAAGAAAGGAATAAAGCATACAAGAATGTGTAAGCATAGAAAGGTATCTAGAGTCTAGTCTAACTAGAGAACATTCCTACTTTAACTCAATTCTGTTTTAGAAAGGCGTCAGTCATAAATGGGAAATAAAGGGAATAAAGGGACAAGTAGGAGTGATTTTAGGAGAAATTTTAGGATGGGTGAGGGAAACTGACATTTAATTAAATTAAATTGTAGATTTATTGGTGCAACTACGTGAATGGGTGACAAGTGTATGGGGGGAATAATTCCTAATTAATTTTTAAAAAATGAATTAAATGTGTAAATGGCAAGGTGTCACTAAGGAAAATCTATAAAAGCAAATGGCGGAGTTGAGGGATGAGAGACACTGGTTATGAGTAAGGTTATGATGAAAAAATTCTGACTGGTTTTACTTGTGAGAGTTGGGATACCCAACTTGAGAGAGAGAATGGTGGATGTACCTTGCGAGGCGAGCTGGGAGCTAGAGGATTCTGGTTGTGTGTGTGCATGGCTTCTTTGCGGCTTGGGGGGCTAAGGGGGGAAGAAGAGTACCCCTAGAGATGGCTGGGAGGTACCGGTGAAGTCTCCACAGTTAGAAAGCGAGGAGAAGGATGGAGTGCGAGTGCAAAAGAACATCTTTGAATTCTCATCATCGACTACAATATTTTATTGAGAATTGTATTGTATTAATATTTAAGATGTACAAGATTTTAAACTTTGTTGAATGGACATTGGTTATGACATTTATTTTTCTGTGAGATGTAACTAGAATATAGATGGTCCATTCAATTTTTGTGAGATTTATTTAGAATAAAAATGGTTCTGCTATATGTACATTTTCCTAAAATTTTAATCGTCTTGGTCATTTCAAATTCCGTAGAAATTCCACAGTCCTTGATTGCTGCATGTCCCTTGGTGTTGTCTGGAATTCATGTTAATATCAGCTTAAACGAATTGAATTTTTTTCACCTCTGTGCCCTCACTCCTTTGCTCGACGAACTAGTATTTCCCTTTAGCGTTTCCTTTACAAATGTATCCTCTGCGAATTTTTGATGGGTTAAAACTGTGACGATTTTCCTTATTTTACCCAACGAATTTGTCCCTTCTTCCCTCGATGAAATTATAATTTGTTTCTCTGTGATTTGGTATGGAAAATAAATCTGTGTGTGTTGGAAAAGCCTCCTTCATTCTTGGCAAAATATGTGTTTTTATTCCATGCATTAAAGCACTCGGTGTGTTGGTAAAACCTCCTTCGTTCTTTGCAAACTTTACGTTTTTGGGGAAGAGCCGGAGATCTGAACCTCCCTTCTTACTAGCGATTTTATAAATTATAAGTCTATGTTTTTATGAGGATCCTGCTCTCTGAACCTCCCTTTTTGCTAGCGATTTTATACATTTTCTTTTCCTCTCTGCGTTTTTTCCCAAAGATTTCCCCCAGATTTGAGTTCCCTCATTTCATTTTATTTCCCTTGAATCCTCTCTGGTTATTGAAATTAAATTTCACCCAGATTCGAGTTCCCTCATAGATTTTTATTTCCCTTGAATCATATCTGGTTATTGCAATTAAATTTCTCCCAGATTTGAGTTCCCTCATGGCATTTTATTTTCCTTGAATCATCTCTGGTTATTGCAATGAAATTTCGCCCATATTCGAGTTCCCTCATGGCGTTTTATTTCCCTTGAATCATCCTTTGTTATTTTAATTAAATTTATCCCAGATTCGATTTCCCTCATGGCATTTTATTTCCCTTGAATCATCCCTGGTTATTGAAATTAAATTTCGCCCAGATTCGAGTTCCCTCATGGCATTTTATTTCCCTTGAATCATCTCTGGTTATTGCAATTAAATTTCTCTCAGATTCGAGTTCCCTCATGGTGTTTTATTTCCCTTGAATTATCTCTGGTTATTGCAATTAAATTTCTCCCAGATTCGAGCTCCCTCATGGCATTTTATTTCCCTTGAATCATCTCTGGTTATTGCAATTAAAATTTTCCAGATTTAGAGTTCCCTCATGGCGTTTTATTCCCTTGAATAATATCTGGTTATGGAAATTAAATTTCACCCTTCTTCCTGGCATTAATTCATTTATTCTCGTTATTTACCTTAATTCTCATAAACCAATTAAAGGTATTATTATAAGATCATGAAAGAATGATTCTGGTTTTGAATTTCATTTTTATTAAACTTGGTTATAGTTCTAAACCTTGGTACATTGAATTGGATATTGATTAGACTATTTTTCTTGGATATGGTTCTAAAATTTCACATTGTTCAACTTGGACATAGTGGTAAAAAATTTAGTTACTGATTGGACTGAATCAACATCTTTTCATCGTTGATTCTTACCCTCTGTTATGATTTTGACCCTTTCTTTTTAATTTAAAAACAAATTTTTAGATTCTACCATGACTATGTTTATGGTGGTAACGCTTATTATTTCCTATGGTCAAGTTCCTATTATAAATATGGAACTCACATTAGCTGCCTAATCATTTCATGGTTGGACATCTCATTAATGCGACCTCACTTGATAACATTTCATAAACAGAGCATTAATGTACCTCTTGGTAGGTCAACTCATTGGAACTTTGTAACGACGTTAGGTTAATAAAAATTCTATATTGGTCATTGGAACCCTCATGATGTTAGCCTAGCATATCACCTATAAGATAGATAGTTGATTTACTTATGGTTGCAAATTTTTATGAAAATAATGTGGATGTCTTGTTTAATTTAGTAATTGATCAATCACGCCTCTTGAAATTAAATAGATTCTATTTCACCACTAAAACTATGTTGATGTATGATTTATTAAGTGAATAGATTAATTGCGCACATTGAATGATGTTGGTTTATGTTTAATTCAGAATTTGGAGCATGTGCGCACCTTGAGATAATGTTGATTATGGTTGAATTAAATGGTTGATTAATCACATGCTTGGAAGTAAAATAGATTTCTTCTTTTGCGCCTTGAAAATAAAATAAATTTGATTACATTGCACCTTATCTTATGTCGTGGTATGATTGATATGGTAATTAAATTCTCTTGTGCATTGGAATTTATGTGATGTGCGATTAGTTAATAGAACACTCTTGTGCCATTGATTATCGTTGATGTTGTTGATTTAGCTAGTTGGTTTTTGGACTTGATTGTGTTAGTGGTATGTAGACACCTCCTTGTTCCTCATAACAATGGCCATCCTTGAGACCTTAAGTGGCCAAAATAAATCGGATGAATCCTGGGCTTGAGCGTTGCTTATGTATCTTGGAGTTACTAACCTTGTAGGCTAGGTTGGGAGGGTAGTTCTTTGTGTTATATTTATGTTATCCTTATGTTATATTTAGGTTACATTTATGTTAAATTTATGTGATGAGTTGAGGGATTAAAAGTATTGATGATTCCAATTGATTGTGATGAGTTGATCTTGCATCACCATTATGATGCTTGTTGATTATGTGTCGTTATCTAAATGTGATGATGTGTTGATTTTGTGTCGTTACTAATTATGTTGATGCGTTGGTAGCGATGTTATTTGATTACGACGATGAGTCGCTTGCAATTCTCTTAATTATGATGTGGTTGATTATGCACTGTTTGAATTATGGGTTAATGCTAATTTCTCAATGCTTTAAACACAATTTTTTTTTTACCTATTGTGCTTCGCTTTTATTAGTCATAACAGAGGGGTCATTACATATGGTATCAGAATGGGTTCAACCCCGCGACTTGGGATCATTATGCCTTCCACTGTCTTAAACACTTGATTAATAATTTATCGCTAATTAAATTGAATTGTGTCCCTATAGGTAATCATGGTTAGAGGACATCGCAGAGGCAGACTACGTGGTGCTAGGGGAGGAGGTGTGACACCTCCAGTAGCATCTATGCTAGAGGGGTCTAACCCCCAAGGAGGAGAGAAAGTCATTGGACATGAGCAAGTTGTGGTGGGGGATGTGGTTGGATTGATGAGATCCTTTCAGAGGATGTCATAGGCCTTGATTAACCGACTAGATAGAGATGAGGCCAGGGCGCATGTACCCCCTGAGGGTCCTCAACGTTCCCTAAATGAAACTGGAAGCGTTCACAACGAACTTGAGAAGGTCAAGTTTCCTAAGTCCTTGGGTTCCACGGATGGCGTAGCCACCGAGGCATGGTTAGAGAACATGGAGATGTGCTTCACACTTCATGACTACACCTCCAACATGAAAGTCTGCATGGGGGTCTTTCAGCTGAAGGGGAGCACTCTTCTATGGTGTAAGACACTCCCTGAGAGAGGTATTTGTCAGAGGAATTCATTGAGTTCCAGCTCAATGAGATCAATTCCTTGTGACAAGGTGGTCATACGGTGCCCGAGTATGTGGTCCGATTCATGGAGTTGCTTAGGTATGGTCCACATATGGACACCGAGAAGCTCAAGGTCAACAAGTTTGTATTCGGCCTTAACTTCAACATTCATGCGAAGGTGAGGATCCTAATTCCTTAAACGTTGCATGATGCAGTGCAGAAGGCCCTCATAGGTGAGGAAGAGATGATCAGCAGGGGTCAGGGAAAGACTCCTGCGAGACCGATGGGACAAGCGACATCTGGTGCGTAGTAGCATTAGACTCTAGCTAGACATCCATTAGGGTATCGAGGTACTTCAAGAGGATCCACATTCATGATACCACAACAACCGATGCCTCAACAAAGAACTCTCTATTGAGGACCACAACACCAACAACGTCATCTGCAACAACAATAGTTTAGGCCTGTTCAGCGAAACAGACCAGGGTTTCAAGCTGGTGGGCCAACAAATACTACTTCGGGGACTAGGAGTACTGGACAAAAGACCAGATGTTGGACATGTGGAGAGCCACACTACGAGCGTGATTTTCCGGTTGAGAGGGCCAGAGCATTCGGGTCAGTCGAACACACTACAATTGGAGATTTGGGCAAGGCACACCAGATTCATACAACAATGAATAACCTATAGGCCGAGCACTAGTATACTGTGCTTGAGACATCAGGTACCATCGCTGACCAAAACTTTAGTATTTTGATAGATCCTAGTGCTACAAAGATATTTATTTTTGGTGCAACGCTAAAAAGAATTAAGGTAAAGGCATTCGAACATGATGAGTTTAGCTACGTGGAAATGGCTTCAGTTGCCAAGCATAAGGTTGGAGGAAAGGTTATGGATTGTAGCCTTAACCTGGATTTTTTTTTGAAGAAGGCCAACCTGTACATCATGATCTTAGGATCTTATGACACCGTGATCAGTATGGAATGGTTGGAATCGCATGATGCAATACTCAACTGCAAGATGAAACGGTTGAGTTTCATTGATGATGAGGGACAAAGACAAGTGATTGTAGGAAGAAACCAGGGAGTTTCCTTAAGGTTCATTTCTTCCCTACAGCTACGGAAGAGCATGCGCAAAGGATGAAAGCTATATGAAATCCTAGTGTTGAACAACAAGGGCGTGGAGGAAGTATTATAAAACATTCTGGTAGTACGAGATTTTACGTACGTGTTTCCAGAAGAGTTACGAGGTTTTCTTCCAGAAAGAGAGATGGAATTTACCATCAACTTAAAACATGAAACTGAACCGATAGCAAGAATTCCTTATCAGATGTCGACCCTTGAGTTACAGGAGTTGAAAATGGAATTGAAGGAGTTGTTGGACCTAGGAATTATACGTTCAAGTGTGTCACCTTGGGGTGTGCCTGTTATTTTCATACAGAAGAAGGATGGGTCGTGGAGACTTTGTATTGATTACCGTCAATTGAACAAGGCAATGATCAATAACCAGTATCCGTTGCCAAGATTAGATGATTTGTTTGATAAAATGAAAGGTGCAATGGTGTTTTCAAAGATCGACTTGAGATCAGGATATCACCAGTTACAGATCAAAGAGGAAGACATTCCTAAGACCGCATTCAATACTAGGTTTGAACATAACGATTTTACCATTTTACCGTTTGGACTGATAAACGCCCCAAGTGTATTCATGAGCTTGATGAATGGGGTGTTCCATGAATACTTGGACAAGTTTTTTCAAGTATTCATTGATGACATATTGATATATTCTTGGATGATGAAAGAACATGATGAACATTTTTGCTTGGTACTACAATGTTTATGAGAAAACAAGTTATATGGGAAACTGTCGAAATACTCTTTTTATCAATCAAGGATTCATTATTTAGGGTATGATATCTACTGCGAAGGCATCAATGTGGATCCATCGAAGCTATAGGATATTATGGAATGGCCTGCGTCGACGAGCGTACCAAAAGTACATAGATTTATGCGTTTAGAGGGATATTACCGATGGTTCGTCGAAGGTTTTTCGAAGATAGAAAATTTGATCACGAAATTGCAGAAGAAAAATAAGAAGTTTGTTTCGACCGAGAAATGCGCAGAAGAATTTCGAAGGATCAAGGAGTCATTGATGACAACACTGATGCTAAAATTCATCGACATGGACGAGGACTTCTTGGTATGCATAGATGCATCCAAGGAAGGCTTAGGCAGAGTCTTGATGCAAGGTGGTTGAGTGATCATTTACATCTCGAGGAAATTAAGAAAGTTAGAAGAGAACTACATGAAACATGATTTTGAGTTATTGGCCATTATGTATGCCCTAAGAGTGTGGAGACACTACCTGATTGGACGAAAATTCAAAATAAAAACAGACCACTGTGGCTTGCAACAAATTTTTACACAAAGTGACTTAAACACACGACAGAGGCATTGGTCAAAATTGCTTAATGAATATTATTTTGAGATTACTTACATAAAAGGAGTGATAAACAGAGTGGCAGATGCATTGAGTCAGAGACGATGCATATTTTCGATGATATCTCTTCAAACAAATCTTTGAGAAAATATTATAACTATATAGTGTGACGATGACTGGTATAAAGAGGTTAAGGAAAATATCGAACAAGACACCATGTTGGTACCAAAATTTGAAGGATATACATTGGACAATGATGGATTGATGAGGTATAATGACTGGATTTATGTACGGCCTAACGATGAATTGAGAAATTTGATCTTAAATGAAGCTCATAGAGCAGTGTACATGGCTCATCCAGGAGTCACAAAGATGAGGGAAAACCTTAAGCCCTTATTCTTCTGGAAAGAAATGAAGGCGAAGATAGTTAACTATGTGGCAAGATGTCTAAAAGGTCAGCAAGTGAAGGTTGAACATAGACATCCAGCAGGATTACTACAACCACATACTATTCCAGAATCGAAATAAGAATTCATTTCGATGGACTTTATTGTGGAATTTATGTTGATGGCAAGGAAGCATGACTCAATTTTCCTGGTAGTTGACACTCTGACGAAGAGTACCCATTTTATTCCTATGCGTATGAAGTATTAGGAGCCATACATAGCTAGAGTTTTTATCAACGAGATTGTGACATTGCATGGCATGCCTAAAAGGATCATATTCGATCAAGGATCAATGTTTACAAGACGATTTTGGACTAGTTTCCAAGATGACTTGGGAACCCAACTTAACTTTAGTACCGTGTATCACCCAAGGACAGATGGGAAGACATAAAGAATGAACCAAATCTTGGAAGATATGTTGCGTATGTATGTGATGGAACAACATAAGCATCGTGAAGAGTTCTTTCCACTGGTAGAGTTTGTGTACAACAAAAGCTATCAAAGCACCATTAAGATGACACCATTTGAGTTTCTTTATGGGTGCCCATGTTATATTCCTTTGAGTTGGGATCGACTTGAGGATAGGGTCCTGGTAGGACAAAAATCAATCCAAGAAATGGAAGAAAAAATGAAAACGATAAGACAAAGGATTAAAGAAGCGCAACATCAAAAAAAGAGTTATGTTGATGCGCATCACGTTGACTGTAGTTATGAAGTTGGTGATCGAGTCTTCTTGCGGGTGAAACCAAGAAAGAGTTCGATCAAGTTTGGAAAGGGTGATAAACTCTCTCCTAGGTTTGTGGGACCTTTCAAAGTTGTGGAAAAGAAAGGGCCCGTGGCCTATCAACTAGCCTTGCCTGATTCTTTGAGGCATATCCACGATGTTTTTCATGTATCTTTTTTGAGACATTATGATAGTGATCCTACACATGTGATTGACATGAGTTCCTTGCAAATGTCGCATGAGGGTGCACTCACGGTGGAGCCAATCCGCATTCTGGACCATCGCATTCGATAACTACGACGTCGAACAGTCGATCAGGTCAACGTCTAATGGGACAATTATAGTCCACACTCAGCTACCTAGGAGGATGCATATGATATGCACTAGTAGTTGCCATTTTTATTTGATAGTTAGACATTTAGATATTTTCAGATGCTTTATTTACTCATATATATGCTGAGAAACTTCGGGACAAAGTTTAAAACAACAGGGGGTCTATGTAACATCCCGCTCTTGCGAGCACATGTTATTGACTTATTCTTAGAGGACACTTGCATGCAAGTGATCTGATTTTAGTACATGGTTGTCTATTTTATTGTGGATTCTTATGATGATGTTGATGGATTATGATTTTATGTTAATTGATATCTATGTAGTGTCAGATGATTTTGATGAGTTTCCTCTAAGTGTGCAGAACAATTGATAGATTGAGGATGTCGATGACATCAATGGACCTCCTTGGACTCCGAATCGAGTCATGGAGTTGATTGTATTGGTTTGAATATTTTATTTATGCATATGTGACATATGATCGGGTATATTATGATGTTGTTTATGGATCATTGATAGTTTTTCCTTGATGGATGCGGGCTGATGATTTATTTCTAATTAGACTCACATAAGGAGTAAAGGGGCCACACAAAACAACCAGTTATTGAGGGAAAGGTGTGGCAGAAGCCCTGTCACAGCCTACTAGCACTTCCTTCATGGCTCGAATTGTAGGTTAACGATTACCTAGTTCGAGAGATCCATGATGTCGTGAGGGTAGACTGAGACAATCGCTCGTGAATATTCTAAGGGGTGCGCAATAAGACAAGGTCCTTATTCCTTAGAATCCCTTAGTCTCTCACAAAGTTTCCCGAATGGAGTAATGACTCCAAGGGTTGGAAAACTACCAAAACCAGTAAAAGGCGAGTGGAACCCTTGGAGCACAAAGTGCGTCTTGAAGGGAACGTCATGTAATTAAAATTGAGACAAAGGTGAGTGGCACCCTTGGAGCACAGAGTGCGTCTTGAAGGGCACATCACATAATTAAAATTGAATCAAAGGCGAGTGGAACCCTTGGAGCACGGAGTGAGTCTTGAAGGGCATGTCGCGGTATTTTAAAAGGTGAGTCAATGAATCTAGGTGGCCTAGAAAACTTTGAGCGAATTTTAAACCTTGTAAAATCTTGAGCACCTGTCGAATTAATTAATTGATTGATTAATTAACTAAAGAATGAATTTATTAAGCATAATCCATAAGGGTCTAATTTCGTGCAAATAAAAATGTAACCATGCTTAGGTCTAATATTAGTGAGAAGACTAAAAACTAATTTTATAAATTAAATAATGAGAGGAGAAGTAAAAATAAAATAAATAAAATAAAAAAATCTAAGGAGTGATTTAATACACATTGTGCAAGTAAATACCAAATTAAAAATTAAAATAAGAAAGGAATAAAGCATATAAGAATGTGTAAGCATAGAAAGGTATCTAGAGTATAGTCTAACTAGAGAACATTCCTACTTTAACTCAACTCTGTTTTAGAAAGGTGACAGTCATAAATGGGAAATAAAGGGAATAAAGGGACAACTAGGAGTGATTTTAGAAGCGCTTTTAAGATGGGTGAGGGAAATTGACATTTAATTAAATTAAATTGTGGATTTATTGGTGCAACTAAGGCAATGGGTGACAAGTGAGTTGGGGGGGCGGGGGATAATTCCTAATTAATTAAAAAAAATGAATTAAATGTGCAAATGGCAAGGTTTCACTGAGGAAAATTTATAAAAACAGATGGTTAAGTTGAGGGATGAAAGACACTGGTTATGAGTAAGGTTATGTAATGTCCCCAAGGCCAAGCCCTGTTGTAAATCATATTTGTGAAATGAATTGTAATTATGTCTTTATAGGCTGGTGAGCCAAGCTAATATAAGCTGGTGGGCTTATGTGATTGTTAGGCCAGAGAGCCTAAGTGTTGAAGGCCAAGAGCCTGATTTTGTACATGTATCTATGCACATTATTAATAAAAATATAAACATCGTCGTGTGCAGACCGACCACAATGAATGAGTGATGGGGGACTAAGCTTCCATTAAGTGGGAAAGGGATTAGGGACTGGAAGGTGGGAAGAGGGGCTAAGTGTTGAGCCTAGGGGGGGGCTAAGCCTAGGGGCTTAAGTCTTGGGAAATAATATTAAAATATTATTCCAAAAGACATGTGAATATTATGTTTTATCCTAAGTTCTTTTTGGAAAGACAAGCAACTTCCAAATGGAAGGAACGCATGTTGAAGGAATGCATGCAGTTGCATGGGTGACAAGTGTCAACCCAGGTGCATGCAGATAAAACTGTTGAGTTGAGCCATGATGGGGGTTCCTCCTCCATTCCACCATCAACCGTCTGAACGTGAGTCCCATTTGACCTCTACAAGATACCCTCGTGCAATTCTGAAACTGGGGAAAAGGTCTATGTTGATTCCTGGGAAAGCCGGTACACCCTCTGTTCTGAACCGTCAAGCCTGTGTCGACCCCTATGTGGATTGTTGGTCACACGTCCCTGAGAAAACCATAACCGTGAGTATATTCTGTGATTGCTAAGCGTTGAAGTATGTGACTGTCACCTATTTGGGAATCCTGAGACTGTATACCCAGTTGACTGTTGTGGCCACGTAGTATTAGACTGCAAGTGTTTTACTGGCCAGTGTTAGTCCGTGTCAAGCCTGTGTGTAACCTCTCTCTAGGTGAGGGAGGTGATTGTTGTTGGAAGAGGCAGGTTGTCAGGCCCGTGAGCAACTCTTTCCAGGTGAGAAAGTTTGTTGGGAAGTGGTTTCTTCTAGAGAGTGTCCAACACCAGCTTCGGGCTCTGAGACTTCCTGATCCAGCCTGTTGTCAAGACCCAGAGAGGGAGGTGTAGCACTGATGGACTGTGCTTGTGAAGGTGTATACTCCTGGGTGGAACATGCATGTGGGGAATGAGAGTCCGAGAGTAATGGGCGTAAAATGGCATCCTGGGAAGAATCCTTCTAGTTGTTCTATGTTGTTTTCCCTGTAACCTCAGCCTAGCCTAGGATTCCTTGCCTTGGGGTGGAGCTTAGTCCCAGCTCAGGGGTGACCCACTGCTGAGCTTGATGAGCAGCGTGGTCTAAGGCTGGGAGGTTTGTGGAAGGCCTGCATGTGGTTGGTGGAATTACCATTGTTTCAAAGATAAGTACTAGATGATGTTTTAATTACATTTCTGCATGTCTGTGTATTTATATTTATCATGTATTCTGTTGTGCATACAAAGTAATGTTAAAGCCATTGATTATTTATAATAGTAGTAATTCTTATGGTTACTCTAAGTTTAAATGTGTTTCATTTTCTTAAATGCATGTCTTATATATAGAATTAAGTATGAGATTGTTATTCCGTGAAGTAGCGCCTGCCTGGCCCGGAATGGGGGCATTACAGAATGGTATCAGAGCTAAGGTTTCGACGTTGAGCCTAGATGGGCTAGTTGAGTGGTCTTTGGACCGAGGGTTTGAGGAGAAATTTTGTTTGGAGGGCCAATTTCAGACCTTTGAATGCTCTTGAGTGTCAAGGAGTTACTTGACCGTGTTACCAAGATCAGGAGGTGTAGCGGTGTTATAAAACCGCAGCCGGGGTGACATCTGGCCATAGGGAGAGGGGACTCCACACCATAAGTGTTAGAGACGGAGGATCTGTTCGGGAGGGAACGAGAACCCTCGTGACCGTCAGATTTGGAAAACGTGCGCAGGATTTAAAAACCCTTTAGAGTTGCACAGGAATGCAGAAATTGCGATACGCGAAATCCCGAAACGATCTACACCATAGATCGTAAGTAACCGTTGGATCAAGTGGAAGAGTAGACAGTAATTTCATAATTTCAGCAAACAAAAGTTCGAGATGTGTGGATGCACGAACATCCGATGCCCGAAATCCCAAAACGTCGAATAGATCTGCGCCGTAGATCTGAGAGAAGTCTAACCATTGGATTGCCTTGGAATGGACGTGGACACATGGGTGTGCACCGGGTGCCAGTGAGTCGAGAAGACAGGTGAGAATGGTGGGACATGATGAAGTCACCGAGGGTGACGTGGACCCTCCTAAACGTGCCACACGCCACCGTGGTTAAGGGCGACAACTGTACTGTGGGCTCGGGGGGGGTAAGAAGATAGAAATTTTGAAAGTCGGGGATTGAAGTGACAAGAGACTTGGAGTCACTGCTTCGTGAATTCCTAGGTACCGAAGACCCGAAAAACAAAGTGCCTAAACCTCGAAGTCCCAAAGTCCCAAATTTTTTGAAGACAAAAGAACTGTCGAGGATTTAACTGTTGGATCCTCGTGGACCAAAACCCTGAAACCTGAAAGTGAATATGAGAGTCTCGTGGACCGAGACCCCAAAACCAAAAGTCCCGAAATTTGCAGAGCCAAACAGAGCTCAAAAAACTTAGTGGATTCGAAATGTTTTTCTTATTCACGTTGGTTTTTGAATGTTGAAGTTTTATTAAGGGTTTAAGGCCTGGAAAACTTCGTTTGACTACATGTTGCATGTGCAGAGTTCAACGAGTGTCAGGATAGCCGAGTATAGAAATGGAAGAGGTGCAGATTGCCTCCGAATCAGAGGATGAAAGAGAAGGAAGGGATGTCAACTTAGGAATCGAAGGATCAAACTCTAATGGGCACGAAAGAGAATTGGATAAGGAAAGACATATGATGAAACTCATTGAAAGATTGTAGAAAGATGCCCAGGCTCACCGAGTTGATAGCCATAAGCTCATGAGATTCAGGGATCAACAGGGTGAATTCAACTTAAAAATGTTGAAGAGCTTGGAAAGAATAGAAAGGAAACTGGAGAAGGGGAGTGACTCAAGCAAGACAGAGAGTCGCAGGACCACTAAGAGGAAAAGAATATCAAGAAGTGTTAGGAACCTTGAGAGAAAAAGACGATTGAGTAGTGGTAATAGACATCATCGTCACTCCCCAAAGCATTCCGGTAAGGAAGCACATAGTAGTTCAAGCCCATCTCCTACCAGAAAGCACATGAGATCTGGGATGGATGAATTGAAAGGGGAGATGAATAAGATTAAGCCTCCTACATTTGATGGAGAACATAAGAAGGAGGAAGATGCCAAAACATGGTTGCTTGGCA
>JZKD02S1645349.1:79818-95378 GCA_000966675.3 Picea glauca
TCTCATTTCTGCGAAGATACTAGTGGGTAACGCTGTCAACTCTGGCCACCAAGCCAAGGCAGTGTCCTCTTCGTCAGAGCTTGTAGTAAAAAAAAGCAATAAAAGAAAGATAAGGCAATAAAAGGAATTGAAAAAAATGCATCCATGACGGGTGCAGCTCACCTCCTACAAAGTCACCCACAGACAATACCAGCCCTTGGTCTTACTGTGACTAGACATCCCTAAAACCATATCATCTCATTACACATGGCTTGAATGATCCTTTGAGGAAACTTACCATCTCCTGTGGGTATTAGCCCAATGGGTTGTCTTGTTGGTTTCCTTAGCTTTGTATAGTAGAGCTGTGTAATGTCTTTGAGCTCTTAGATGATGTGTTAGGGATTTCATGCATATGTTTGATAACTTTAATGATGATATATGATTTACATTGCTATGATGTCTAGGACTAATGAGCCCATGGAGGGCATAGTATTTGATGTGCAGGACCATGCCCAGTGGATAGGTACCAGAGGATCGGTGCACATGGGGAGATGATTAGCTCGGACCTCCATGGGGCTGAAGAGCCCATCAGATGGTTGCTGGGATGGCAGAGGTAGGACAGAGTTATGATGAGCCCCTACATAGAGAAGAAGGAGGACACCCTCATCAGGACGCTGTGGCAGAGACTTGACCTATGGGGGATCAACCCCTTGCAGGTGGGATGATGACCTTGATGGATAGGATGCCACCCAGGACAGGCTGGACATTTTCTGGAGCAGATGGCAGTGTGCTGGGCTTGTTTGGAACACATGGAAGGTTGCAGGAGCCCCACAGGGGCTAACGCTTTGCTTGCTGGTTGTTGTTTATGCCCTGAAAGGGACAACATCTCCCTCTAGGGGCCTGACGTCTCCATTTTTAGCTCATTTTTGGCATTTTTAGCATTTTAAGTGACAAATAATGAAATATTGTAAAGTCAGCCTTGTTGGCTGTTTTTAATGACCTAATTGTTAATTAAAAGTCATAGAGATGATATAAATTGAGGATGTTTCACCCTCATTTGGACATAACATAACTTACTCTCTTATGAGAGACTTGCTCTTAGCTCTTGTCTTGGTTATTTTTGGTCTTTTGGAGTGAGGCGCTACACTTGGAGGATTATCTTTGNTGCATATGTTTGATAATTTTAATGATGAGATATGATTTACATTGCTATGATGTCTAGGACTGATGAGCCCATGGAGGGCGTAGTCTTTGATGTGCAAGACCATGCCCGGCGGACAAGTACCAGAGGATCGGTGCACATGGGGAGATGATTAGCTCGGACCTCCATGGGGCTGAAGATCCCATCAGATGGTTGTTGGGATGGTAGAGGCAGGACAGAGTTATGATGAGCCCCACATAGAGAAGAAGAAGGACACCCTCATCAGGACGCTGTGGCAAAGATTTGACCTATGGGGATCAACCCCTTGTAGATGGGATGATGACCTTGATGGATAGGACGCCACCCAGGACAGGCTGGACATTTTTTGGAGCAAATGGCAGTGTGTTGGGCTTGTTTGGCACACATGGCAGGTTGCAGGAGCCCCACAGGGGCTAACGTTTTGCTTGTTGGATGATGTTTATGCCCTGAAAGGGCCAACATCTCCCTCTAGGGGCTTGACGTCTCCATTTTTAGCTCATTTTTGGAATTTTTAGCATTTTAAGTGACAAATAATGAAATATTGTAAAGTCAACCTTGTCGATTGTTTTTAATGACCTAATTGTTAATTAAAGGTCATAGCGATGATATAAATTGAGGACGTTTTACCCTCATTTGGACATAATATAAATTACTCTCTTGTGAGAGACTTGCTTTTAGCTCTTGTCTTGGTTATTCTTGTCTTTTGGAGTTGAGGCGCTACATCTTGGAGGATTATCTTTGGCATGTGCATGGTTCTTGTTATCATTGGAAGGTGTTACAACTAGGGTTTGATTATGCTCTTCATGGATTTGTAAGTAAATTTTGCATGCAAAACTTCTTTATTGAATGGTTGTAGATAGAATTGCTTACTTCCATAGTTACATTGTTATTATTTTCTTAATCACTAAAACCCTAGGGAGCCAACACACAAGTAGGTTGTGGATTCATGTCCCCATGATAATAGCTTGTTTAGCCATTGATTAAAGAAGGTTTAGCCTAGCCATAGCTACACTAGCCATTATTTTTTCTGAGCTAGTTTGAAGCATAGATTGAAGAAAGAAGACGTCCTAGGCCTAATTTGTTTTACACCTAGGGTTTGGCTTCTAGGGTTTGAAAATCCTTGTTCCCAAGCAACACTTTTCATCCATATATCTATGTTTTATAGCTAGCCGTTTTTCCAAAGAGTCTTAAGGAAAGAGGGAGGAGCATGAGGCCTAGCTTTAGCTACACCGGAATGAGCCTCCTCCCCTTAGGGTTTTGATTTGGTGGCCCTACCATAGCAACACCATTAAACCTAACCTTCTAGTCCTTAGGTTTAAGTCCTTCCAAGCCATTAAATTCTCTCCATTTGACTCCATTAACCCAAGGCACTAGTCTAAGAACAAAACGTTGAGGTTTGTTGTGCTTAAACACTCTTCCAAACTCTTTAAATTTGAAACCCTAACTAACCCTAGAGTCTAGACTAACCATAAATGATGATGACATCTTGCCTTATTTAGACTTGTGTTTGGACTAAAAGCTGTGGCTGACTCATCTCTTGATATCCATAGAGGTTTTAGGCACTTTCATTGGTTGATTTGTCAAAACGTCCACCTCTTTGACTAGCGAACCCTAACCCTAAAACAACAACAATATAGGTGACATCATACCTGTTAAAACCCTTGTTTGGCCTTAGAACGTTTTGACATTGTCACCTGATTTGATAGAATTTGAGTTATTGATCACATCCATAAGATTGTTTGACAAAATGTCCTGGTCTTTGTCTTTCAAACTAACTTGATTTTAGGGCTAACGTCACCTTTGCAGCAGCAACATTATTTGTGATGTCAAGTCTCTCTTTGACCCTTGTTTGAGTATAAGACTTTATGACTTGGTTGGCTTTGAAGTGTAAATTACTTTCTTTTCCATTTTGGTGTAAAACATTTCACTCTTTGCCTTCCAAAATTGACCTAATACTAGGGATGACGTCACCTTAATTCTGCAATTGTGACGCAACAACATTATTTATATGAGCAGATTTATGATATTTATTGCATTGTGATACAATAAGGATTTGATTTTCTGCATTGAATGCCAGTATCTCTTGTGTATTTATTGAAGAAGTGACATAAAATATAAGCTTTTATTGCAATCATTGACTTCGTCAATAATTACATCCATTAATGCTCATATATTTTTAAGATAGTCATTAATGTTTGGAAGTACTAACCACTGCAACACATTTCTAGTTTCATTTGCTTTGTCTCACAAACAGGTGCCTTTCAGTGGAAGATCTTCTCCTTGACTATCTCTTTGGGCTGTAATCTATGAGGAGAAATCTTATCCTAGCCTCAGAGCCTTTAAACCTTTGATCCTTTTCCTTCAACGCCCCAGATTACTAGGGACGTCTCCCTTGGGATTAGCCACCCTAAATAGAAAGAGCTCCCCATCGAGGTGACAGTGGGTGGGGAAGCTCCTGTTACGCCAGTTTGAAGCCTTGACTCAAGCTACCTAAACCTTTCCTACAAACTAAGAGATAACAGTATCCATGCAACTTGTGTGTGGAAGACCACCCGACCCATATTTTCCCTCGACTTGCAGAGGCCCAAAAGTTTGTCACATAGCAACAACAGGTAGTGTTGACTAATCCATCTCAACATGGGCAAAATCTAACTCAAGCCTCTGCAAGAATGGAAGAGGGCAGTCAAGGACCCCCTCCGTCTTCGAACAACCCCACAAATGTATATATGGTGAAAGGTGATGCTTTTCCATCAACTAGAGCACATGCCTATAGTCAACCAAGCACTTCCGAGAAGGGAAAAGAAGCTTTAGGATCTACTGAGACTTGTCATCCAAGTATAATCATGCTAGATACAACTGAATTAAAACCTTGTCTACCTTACCACGTAGCGTTTCAGATAGTAGTGGCTCATCCCACAAAAATGTTTACAAGAAATATTTTCCGCATGGTAGTGGATGAGGGCGCCTCAACATGCGTTATGTCATTAGCATGCTGGAAGGCCATCGACTAGCCCATTTTGTCTCCATCACCTACTCTCCTCACTACTTTTGACGATCATTCATTCTAGCCACATGGTATATTCCTTCTTTCCTCATTCCGTTAGGAGGGAAGACCATGTGCGTCGAGGTAGAAGTAGTCGACGCTCCCCTTGACTATAATCTTTTGTTAGGAAGGACTTGGACTTATGCTATGCAAGTTGTGGTCGCTACAGTTTTCCGGGTCTTGTTGTTTCCACACGAGGGCCAGATAGTGACCATAGATCAATTGTGTTTCTCTAGACCTGACCCTTCACTGGGGGCATCCACGGTCCCAATGATTTATAATCCTCAACCAGGTGTTGTTAACGTAGGGGTTGGTTTGTGCCCATCCTTGATGGGTACCTTCGATTACCCACCCCCTCAAGGTGATATCAAATTTATATCCAATCATCATAAGGTTGAGATTTTTCAGGTTTCGTCATTCTGCATGACTTACTTCGATGACCTGTGGATACTTCCTTCCCCATCAGACATGATGGATGAGACAGGGAACTCGGGTATGTCCATGCCCTTGTCTGCCGCTGAAGTAGCGTACTCTTTAGTCCAACAAGCTTCAGCTAACACTAATCCAACTCCTGCACAAGAGTTAGATCCACTTCTAGAGCCTATTTGGGCTCATGGTTCTCTCGCCAACATCAATTCATTAGACTTAGTCTTTCCCTCCGACGAAGCAGTAATCAAATAGAATAATAGTCTGGACAAACCTTGGGAAGATCTTCATCATAGATTATATTTTCTCCCAAAGTTAAGCCGAATCAAAGCAGGATAATTCACCGTGACTATGACTGGAGATAGGTCTTTTCATATTAATCCCTTAGCTACACACAAGATCTATGTTGAGGATAATATGGCAACCATTGCTGAAACGATACATATCAATATCTCCAAAACCCCTGGCGTCATAGACAATGTTTTCGTTGGAGGCTACAACTCCCCCGAGGAGATGCCAGGCATCGACCCACAAAGAGTATATCATGAGCTAACTTTGTTGTTTTTCAAGCTCTCTTTGAGATACGAAAGCAACATCCGGCGAGACTGCATTTATGCTTTTCAATCTCGTCCGGATTAACTGAGAAAACTAACCATTATGGAGTCTTCTTTAAACCCTTTTCAGACTCCTTAAAAGATGAAAAGATTGTCGAGTGACCTTGTTTCTTCACTCATTCAATTGGTCCAGAAGAATGCTCCTTATACAGGTCTCCTTTTAAGCCCTTTTCAGACCCTCTAAACATGAAAAGATTGTCGAGCGATCTTGTGGCCTTTCATGCTCGTTAAACTAAAATTTGAAGTCACGTCTGTCCAGCGGTAGTTTACCCCTTTTTCGGTTCAGATGGTCAACTGTATGAACAAAGGTATACTCTATCGAATGCCCATTATTTAGAAGAGTACTCTCAGGTATAATTTTATTCCTTTTTTCGAGCCCGAGGGACTAAATTTAAGAAAAAGAAACCCCCATGGATTCCATAGTTAAGCTCTTTTCAGACTCCCTAAAATTGAAAAGATCGTCGAGTGACCTTATTCTTTCACACTCGTTAAATTGGTCTAGAAGAGTATTCCTGATGGAGTCCATAGTTAAGCTTTTTTCAGACTCCTTAAAAGTGAAAAAATGGCCGAGTGATCTTGTCCTTGTCACACTCGTTAAAATGGTTTTGAATTGACGTCTAATTGGTTCTAGTTTACCCCTTTTTCAAGCCGACTAGACTATTGTTGAAAAAGGTACCCCAGCAGAGTCTCCTTTTATGCTTTTCAGGCTCTTTAAATATGAAAAACCACCGATCTTACCTTCTCTGGGCTCGTTAAACTTACATCGAAGGACGTTACCATTTAGTGTTCTATTAACCGCATTTGCATACCTTATNATGTCTCCCTTGGGATTAGCCACCCTAAATAGAAAGAGCTCCCCATCGAGGTGACAGTGGGTGGGGAAGCTCCTGTTACGCCAGTTTGAAGCCTTGACTCAAGATACCTAAACCTTTCCTACAAACTGAGAGATAACAATATCCATGCAACTTATGTGTGGAAGACCACCCAACCCATATTTTCCCTCGACTTGCAGAGGCTCAAAAGTTTGTCACACAGCAACAGCAGGTAGTGTTGACTAATCCATCTCAACATGGGTAAAATCTAACTCAAGCCTCTGCAAGAATGGAAGAGGGTAGTCAAGGACCCCCTCCGTCTTCGAACAACCCCATGAATGTATATATGGTGAAAGGTGATGCTTTTCCATCAACCAGAGCACATGCCTATAGTCAACCAAGCACTTCCGAGAAGGGCAAAGAAGCTTTAGGATCTACTGAGACTTGTCATCCGAGTATAATCATGCTAGATACAACTAAATTAAAACCTCGTCTACCTTACCATGTAGCGTTTCATATAGTAGTGGCTCATCCCACAAAAATGTTTACAAGAAATATTTTCCGCATGGTAGTGGATGAGGGCGCCTCAACATGCGTTATGTCATTAGCATGCTGGAAGGCCATCGACTAGCCCGTTTTGTCTCCATCACCTACTCTCCTCACTTCTTTTGACGATCATTCATTCTAACCACATGGTATCATTCCTTCTTTCCTCATGTCGTTAGGAGGGAAGACCATGTGCGTCGAGGTAGAAGTAGTCGACGCTCCCCTCAACTATAATCTTTTGTTAGGAAGGAGTTGGACTTATGCTATGCAATTTGTGGTCGCTACAGTTTTCCGGGTCATGTTGTTTCCACACGAGGGCCAGATAGTGACCATAGATCAATTGTGTTTCTCTAGACCTGACCCTTCACTGGGGTCATCCACGGTCCCAATGATTTATAATCCTCAACCAGGTGTTGTTAACGTAGGGGTTGGTTTGTGCCCATCCTTGATGGGTACCTTCGATTACCCACCCCCTCAAGGTGATATCAAATTTATATCCAATCATCATAAGGTTGAGATTTTTCAGGTTTCATCATTCTGCATGACTTACTTCGATGACATGTGGATACTTCCTTCCCCATCAGACATGATGGATGAGACATGGCACTCGGGTATGTCCATGCCCTTGTCTACCGCTGAAGTAGTGTACTCTTTAGTCCAGCAAGCTTCAGCTAACACTAATCCAACTCCTACACAAGAGTTAGATCCACTTCTAGAGCCTATTTGGGCTCATGGTTCTCTCACCAACATCAATTCATTAGACTTAGTCTTTCCCTCCGACGAAGCAATAATCAAATAAAATACTAGTCTGGACAAACCTTGGGAAGATCTTCATCACAGATCATATTTTCTCCCAAAGTTAAGACGAATCAAAGCAGGATAATTCACCGTGACTATGACTGGAGATAGGTCTTGTCATATTAATCCCTTAGCTACACACAAGATCTATGCTGAGGATAATATGGCAACCATTGCTGAAATGATACCTATCAATATCTCCAAAACCCCTGGCGTCATAGACAATGTTTTCGTCGGAGCCTACAGCTCCCCCGAGGAGATGCCAGGCATCGACCCACAAAGAGTATATCATGAGATAACTTTGTTGTTTTTCAAGCTCTCTTTGAGATACGAAAGCAACATCCGGCGAGACTGCATTTATGCTTTTCAATCTCGTCCGGATTAACTGAGAAAAGTAACCATTATGGAGTCTTCTTTAAGCCCTTTTCAGACTCCTTAAAAGATGAAAAGATTGTCGAGTGACCTTGTTTCTTCACTCATTCAATTGGTCCAGAAGAATTCTCCTTATATAGGTCTCCTTTTAAGCCCTTTTCAGACCCTCTAAACATGAAAAGATTGTCAAGCGATCTTGTGGCATTTCATGCTCGTTAAACTGAAATTTGAAGTCACGTCTGTCCGACGGTAGTTTACCCCTTTTTTGGTTCGGACGGTCAACTGTATGAACAAAGGTATACTCTATCGAATGCCCATTATTTAGAAGAGTACTCTCAGGTATAATTTTATTCCTTTTTTCGGGCCTGGGGGACTAAATTTAAGAAAAAGAAACCCCCATGGATTCCATAGTTAAGCTCTTTTCAGACTCCCTAAAATTGAAAAGATCGTCGAGTGACCTTATTCTTTCACACTCGTTAAATTGGTCCAAAAGAATATTCCTGACAGAGTCCATAGTTAAGCTTTTTTCAGACTCCTTAAAAGTGAAAAAATGGCCGACTGATCTTGTCCTTGTCACACTCGTTAAAATGGTTTTGAATTGACATCTAATTGGTTCTAGTTTACCCCTTTTTCAAGCCAACTAGACTATTGTTGAAAAAGGTACCCGAGTAGAGTCTCCTTTTATGCTTTTTCAGGCTCTTTAAATATGAAAAACCACCGATCTTACCTTCTCTGGGCTCGTTAAACTTACATCGAAGGACGTTACCATTTAGTGTTCTATTAACCGCATTTGCATACCTTATCCACCAGCCTGGTGACAATTTTCTTCTGCGTCTTAACACCTTTGGCTGTCGGAGGATTTTCCTTGAGTATCATTTTACCAGAACATCGGTCTTGTCCTTGTGCCTTGAGATTGTATGTTTGTTGTACTCATTCCTCCATTGTAACGTAATATTCCTTTATTCTTTTTCCAAAATTATCGAAAAGAACAAAAAAATCAAATATACCCCAAAAAGAGGATGGGAAAAGTATTTTCTTTATTGGCAGCATAATGAGTCGCTCTTGGATAAAGCACATCTGTTTGTTTGGTCATCAGACTATGGGATGTAGTATGACCTTAGGAATCTTTTCTCGCTATATAGAGTTGTGTCCTCCATCATTTGGTTATTCTTCCAAACATATGGAGAGTTTGTGTTGCCTCCTGCTTCGTAGACTTATGATTAACATATATGCTACTCGAGTCTCATCACTTGTCGTGCTATTGTCCAAGGGAAGTTTGTCACTTAGCCTGAGTCAGCCCCTCAGCAATATGTCTCTTGTCTACATACCCAACCATCTTGAACATCCAATCAAGTCCTTGTTCGAAATCACTAAAGCCTTCAGTCTGATCATTAAGATTATCAAGTCCATGATCGACGATCCATTGAAGACCTCTGGGTAGTGCAGTAGTACACTCATATTACACTCTTACTTGAGTTTTAGAATATTTTGAAGTTGTTTCTCAAGCTCTGAAGTCCAGTCGTTAGGCCGAATCAGCTTCTCGAAGATGGATACTCTATATGTATATCTTTCTGATTTCGATATGTAGCTCCGCTGTGTATTATTCACGGGTACTCTTTATAGTTATTTGACATGGATCTACAGTGTATTTGATTTGTATCCATGGTTATTTTTTATCCTAAGCATGGGTATACCCGCCTCGGTGAGACATTTGTTATTTTGCAGACGACACCTCCCGGTTCCTGATCCTTGGGATCACTCGTTCATCACATCAGTAAAGATTGGTAATGTATTTTGGCCATCAGATTCTCTTCTGACCTCACACATTAGGGGGCATTTGTTATAACCCTAAATTTCACCACACATACTTACCTGGCATTAGGCCAACTCATATCCCTTCTTTTCCAAAACTCTATTGAACAACTCTTTGAAAATCCTCTTGTGTCAAGGGCCACGCGCCCTAACCCATTACTGCACACGTGTACACGCTGGCTAACTCACAACAACCCACGTGTACCTAACAAAGAACAAAAAAAGGAAAGTTGCAGACAGAACAAAAAGCTATGTTTTAGTTAACTGAAACTCCCAGCCATGCATGGCCGAGGGTTCATCCAAAACCCTAGCTCCTTCTATCCTATAAAAGAAGGGGTAGGGGTACCATTTGGAGGAGGAAAAAATATAGCGAAGAAACTCTGCCCATTTGCATATCCATTGTCCCAACCCTTTAGCCTTTCCTTATGCGAAAGGAGATTTAATGCAAAGCAGTTGAAGGATAGAAGAAGAGGAGCCCATGATCAGGTTCAAGGAGCGGTGGCCGGTCTCAACTTTTGTAAGTTGATTCACTGATAGTAATAAAAAGAATTCTTTTTCTGTCCCAAATCATAAATTGTCTATAGTTTGATTGATTTACGTTTGATTTATAACCCTTGAGTATAGAAGTAGCATGCATGCACAGTTATTGTTTGTCTTAAGTGTAGGTCATCTTTGGAAGGAGCAGTGCAAACAAGCAATCAAGCACAATGAAGGATCTACATCGAATGCCGGTAATAAGGTAGGTGGTCCTTTTCCATGCATTTACTGAGAAAGAGGGGTTTAAATCTTGGGATGTAGGTAAAAAAGTAGTTTCTATTCGGTCAAATCTGCATGCAACGTCTTACCCTAACTTGCTAGTCCGTAGGGTGTTTTTCCCAACAACACCTAGGAAGTTGAGGTACCAAATTACACCAACTTACCCATAGGGCCCACATGAATTTTGGTGTTTCACCTTCTAGGGTTACGTTTTTCGATGTCTAGGATTTTGGCATTCATGACTAATATGTAAAGGCCCTCTGGAGCCTCATTTTAATCCATTATTCTCAGACAAATGCACGTAGTAGCCACATCTCTTCTCAGACATAGATACCACCATTCGAGCAAGTTTCAGTTCTGCAGTTTTAAAGTTTTGGCGTATCTCATTATTTAATAGAAGATATTTTTCATTGGATATTTGTGTTATTCTTCCTATATCTATGTTTATTGTAGTCAGTCTGTTAATCAGTTTGTTCTTCTCATAAATCTGGATCAATGGTATTAGAGAAATCTTCTATTCATTTGTTTTTCTTCATGCATGTCCCTGACAAGATATGGGTACAAGAAGTTGGGACTTGAACCAATCGATCCATTATCGGATCAGTCACACCGAGATCGAAAACAACCCATTGGATACGAAAAAAAATATGATGGAGTAGGAGATCCTATTAAAATGTTTCTCAAGGAATCCCTCGCGCGAAAAAGGAATGAAATGATGGAAAACTTCATGTAGATCCTTCGACGGTTTGCCATAAGAGAAGCATCTTCACCAGGTGGCCATGCAACCCCCTTCAAGGTACAGGTAAATTTTGATATTTGAAGGACTGATAGATGTAGATGTTGTAGATAAATGGTTGAATCTGCTTGAAGGATATTTTTCGGTCCACAATTTTTCTGATAGGGAAAATACCACTTTTTGCACTCCTCAAGGTTATTCCCCATATTAAATACTGGTGGGATACTTAGTCTGAGCAAAGGGTCATGGAGGAATATGCAATATTTTTGGTGTCCCCTACATGGGATTCCTTCCAGGACACCATTAAATAATAGTGCTACCCTGTTGGAAGATACAAGGACCAGTACACCAGATGGACCACCCTATGTCAAGAAAGGGACTAGACAGTACCAGACTTCACCAATATTTTCCATACCTTACGCACCAAATTGGGTATCAAATATTCTAAGCATCATCTGGTGCTCAAATACCGTAGTTTTTTGCATAGATACATTCAAACAAAAATGGAGTTTCTAGACATCACCTCATTGGGAACAACTTATAGATACGTTGTCAAGATTGAGCAGAAATTTAAGCAGAAACAATGAGAGTTTATATCTGCAAACCCCTCACAGTCGAAGCAGGGGAAAGGAAAACCCAACCCACATAGTAGGGGACCTACACCATAGACTGACTTCATCAAGGAAGAGATATTTGTGTCAGCCAACAATGTCATCTTCCCTATGACATCAAGTCTTTCAAAGATGAGGTACTGTGTGATATTTCTCCCCTTGAAATCTGTGATGTTCTTTTAGGACAACCATATTTGTGGAAGCGCCATGCTCTGTATGAGTCTAGACCTTGTAGTTTTATTATTACTTTGGGTAGACAATTGTAGAGGATCCCAGAGGTGGCACTGCCTATGACTATTTCTTTAATCTCTACTAAGAAATGCAGTAAGGTCATTTCACAGACTAGGAATTTCATCTTCTTTGTGATCTGTGCTCATAGTAAGCAGAAGGTCGCCACCACATATGTGGCCTATACAAAACACCTCTCTTTGTAGTAGGAGCAAGTGGACGATATCGTGGAAGAATAAAAATACATCTTTGTCTCCAATTGATCTGACCCCCAACACACCTCTACCTAATGGACCATTCTATCGACGCTCGTTGATGGAGAATGACTAAATCATGCATCAAATCCAAGAGCTTCTTCAAAAGGGGCACAACAGACCCAACTCCTCCCCTTGTGGGAGTCCGATTGTACTGGTACAGAATAAGGACGGACGTGGCGAATCTTCTTTGATTACAGAGCCTTAAAGAAAGTCATAGTCAGGAATCACTACCCCATTCCGAGGATTGATGACCTTATTGACCAACTCAAGGGGGGGAAATTTCTTCTGCAAGATTGACCTAAAGTCTGGCTATCACCAGGTTCCCATTGAACCAACTAATGTCTAAAAGAAAACCTTCAAGTCTAAAGAAGGTATCTACGAATGGCTAGTCATGCGCTTTGGCTTAACAAATGCATCAACCACTTTCATGAGGTTGATGGACGATGTATTGAGACCCTTCACCAACTCCTTTGTGGTAGTATATTTGGATGAAATCCTCATCTTCAACATAACGTGGGAGGAGAACATGTGGCATATTCAATAGGTTTTGAGCACTCTGCGGTAGCACAAGCTTTATGCCAACTTGGAAAAGTCCTCTTTTGGCATGAACAGGTTCCAATACCTAGTCTACATTGTTGATGAGCAAGGGGTCCATGTTGATCCATCTTATATCCAAGTCATCCATGACTAGCCATCCATGACAACACTGATCAAGCTTCAGAGCTTCTTGGGACTCACCAATTTTTATTGATGGTTCGTGTTGGGATTATCCCATATTGCATGGGCCCTCAGCCAAGTGACCAAGGGTGGTCGCAGGGCCAAGTTCATGTGGGGGAAGGAGAAACAACGAGCATTCGAAGATCTAAAACATTGATTGTTCTCAACTCAAGTATTTTCCTTGCTCGATCTGCAACAACCATTCAATATTGAGACTGATGCATCTGACTATGTTGTGGACACATTTCTCACTCAGCACGAGAATCCGGTGGAATACCATAGTGAGACACTCTCTGATACTATCCAGAAATACCCCACCTATGACAAGGAAATGTATTCCATTGTACAATCCTGTCGTCAATGGAATTATTACATTATGGGGATAGAGACGATCATACACAATGATCACAAGACTTTGCAGTTCATAATAACACAGGGGAAATTGCATAACGACTGCCATCAGAAGTGGTCCACTTATCTGCTGCAGTTCCATCTCAACATCAAGTATAAGACATGTATCTCCAATCGTGTCACTGACTTACTCAGTCGGACTTCTATGGCTGCACTTACCATTGTGCTCCATTCCTCTGGACATGAAACATTGGAGTGGCCCCAACTTTACCAGCAAGATCTCGACTTCGCCACCACATATCAACTCTTGGGTATAGACGCCACTATCACTAATTTTCACATTTAGGATAGACTCTTATGGCACCTAGGCCATCTCTGTGTTCCTACAAGCGAGCATGAAAATTTGATTTGGGAATCCCACTACAATCGAGTGGTAGTACATTTTTTAATAGAGGAGTTTATAGTCATTCTTCTGAAAAAAAAAATTTCGCAAAAACTTTGACAACACATCAGCAAGTATATCATTTCTTACACTATCTGTGCCATTTCCAAGATGACCATCAAGAAGAAAGGATTATACACCCCTCTTCCTATTCCAGAGAAGTCATGGGAATCCATCTCCATGGATTACATGTCTAGTTTGTCATCCACCAAGCATGGAAATGACTGTGTGTTTGTTGTCGTTGATTGGTTTTCGAAGATGGCCATCCTCACAGCTTGTAAGAAGAATGTCACAGTGGAATATATTTCCAAGCTCTTCTTCGAACAAGTTTGGGTTCACTTTGGGATACCACAGACCATCATCTTCGACCGAGACAATAGGTTCCTCAACACCTTTTGGTCAATTTTTTGGTCTTTGTTGGAAACCAAGCTCACAAAATCTAGTTCTTTCCACCCCCAAACCGATGGCCAAACCGAGGTCAACAATCATATGATTGTGCACATCTTGCGCATGTACAATTCTAAGCATTCCCATACATGGGAAAAGAGTCTCTCATATGTTGAACATAGTTACAAAAGGGCTCACCATAGTTCCACCAGCCATAGCCCATTTTAGGTGGGTCTGGGATTCCAACCCTTGGGACCCATTGATGTTACACTTCCTCTTTCCACCGCACAGACAAACTCTTCCCCTGACCAGTCTACTATCAAAAAATCCACCAGATTCATCGAGCAAATTTAGCACATCTGCCAACAGGTCTAGGATATTTTGTAGAAATCCAATGCTAAGTACGAGTAGCGCCATGATAAACATAGGGTACCACACCAGTTTCAGGTTGGCAACAAAGTCTGGTTACATTTGCAGAAGGAGCGTCTCTCCGGGCCCCATCGAAATCTTTTCCCACTTCGTTATGGTTCTTACACTATCACCAAGGTTGTGGGTAGCATCCTTTTGAGCTCAACACTCCACCCTTCCTTTGTATGCATCCAGTATTCAATGTGGACCTCCTTCAACCATATTTTCCATCATTATTGGACACCATTGAGATCATCGAACAACTGACACCAACAAATCTCAACCCTGACTGCATGGAACAAACATACATTGATCAGATAGTGTACACATAGATAAATGGCACTCACTAGCAATGGATCCAGCTTTATCAGGTTGTTAAGGAAAGACAACTCCTACACCAAGGCAAGTGACTCACCTGAGGGAAAATCCAGCAGAAATTTCTTCACCTGATGGAGGAACTCAACGCAATGGAGACCATTTCTTCCTAAGGGGGGAGGATTGATCCAGGTGGATATTAGTGGACACCCACCTATTTTAATTGTCTCCTTGTGTCCAATTTTTATTCAACACATCTTTTTGTATCTCGCTTAATCCAACTAGCTTATTTTGTATGTTTTCATGTCAACACATCTTGTTGTACTTATAGGTTTTTTTGGGGGCCCTAAACGTTGTTTTCTTGACTCACCATAGTCAAATTGTAGACAGAGTCAGAGTCTAAAGATGGAATGTGTAGTTATCTAAAACACCTTTCCAGCAAGCTATCATGTGTCTAAAACGAAGGTTGAATGAAAAATTTATGACCCTTGGAAGTTGAGGTACCAAATATTACACATGATTTTGGTCACTTTGGTGATGTCTCAATAGTGATGTATTTAGGCTCCAACAAGGAATTTTTTCCTGAGAAAAGTGAAAGTTTTAAACCTGCAAAGTAAAGCAATGCATATAGATTTTTAAGCAATACAAAAATTAATCAATGGCTCATACACAGAGTACACAAAGATTTTATACCGGAAACCCTCAACCGGGAAAACCTTTCTTATTTTCATTGTATCGAATTTCACCATTCACCATACAATATATACAAT
>JZKD02S1645349.1:113167-123541 GCA_000966675.3 Picea glauca
ATTTAAATGAATTTAATATGGTTACTAATCAACTAAGTTTTGTAAAAGTGGACTTTGATGATGAGGTTAGGGCTCTTCTAATCTTGTGCTCATTGCCAGAAAGATGGAATGGCTTAGTCATGGCTGTAAGTAACTCTATCTTTGGTTCAAATACTTTAAAATTTGATGATGTTGTTGGTGTTATCCTTAGTGGGGAAATGCGATAGAAAATCACATGTGAGACATCAGGTAATGTGTTGAACATGGAGAACAGGGGAAGACAAAAGGATAGAGGAAAGGGCTCAAGGAACCGTGGGAATTATAGGAAGGGAAGATCCAAATCCAAACTTGGAAAGATAGAGTGTTGGAATTGTGGGAAGAAAGGACATCTGAAGAAAGACTGCAGATATCCAAAGAAACAAAGAGATGGACAGCAGGAGAGAAATCAAGAAGCAAATGTAACAGGTGATGTGTTACAAGATGATTTGATTCTTTCTGTAGATAATATTTCTGAGTCTTGGGTAGCAGATTCAGGGGCTTCATTTCATGCCACACTCCTGTTACCCATGATTTTGGTCGTCATGATCATGTATTGATGATGGTGTACTCAGGCTCTTCATAATAACTTTCTCCTGAAAAAAGTTACTTTCATCTCTTCCCAGAAAACTCATTTTTGAAGAAGGTTCACAACTGCTAGTGCATTTGGGTGCGAGAATGACCCATTCTCGTAGGCTACTTAAAGCCAGGGTGAGAAATTCCCGCACTATGTTGAACAGATAGGGTGCGAACTCTTCCTAAAGAATGGAAAAAGATGAATTCTCGATGTTTCTAGAAGGGAATCTTCTAGAAGGATGGGTTGGCATTCGAATGGTTATCCTAGTACTGGATTCCCTGATATTTTTGGATCATTCTTATCCAAGTAGCTAATTCATTCTCTCCTATATATTGAGGGAATTCTCATGGAAAAGGTTAATCAAGATTCATTGGAGAATTGGTGAAAGAATTGCGTGAAGGACTTAGCATTGAACAACATCTTGGAGACTCTAGCAAGTCTATCAAGAGGATTTGATCTTCTTCATGCAAGGATTGAGAAAGTGTGTGTGTCGGAGCCAAGATCCATCGAAAGGAAGTTTGCGACATCAAGGCTTAGGTTGTAATCTTTACTTTCCATTAATATGATACAATGGCATGTCCCTTTCCCATAAAGCTATTTCCACTTTATTGTGTAATTCCTTGATCATACACATAAGTTGACAGTTGAATATATTGTGCTATCTTCACTTTGGTTGGTTTGTGTTCTCTTGGTCTTGACTTCATGAGAGCACTGGAGTGAAGCGGGAGCAACAAAGACCCTAGGAAGTGATAATAAGGTATGTTATTTGTTCCTTCCTCCTAGTTAATTCAATGGTCAAAACTTAGGGAAAGAGTCATGTCCTGTCCTATTTTGTTCTAGATCCAGGTGGATCTAGGGAGATCTGTTAGTGTCCCCACCTATCGATTAGTCCGATAACAAAATTGGCGACTCCACTGGGGAAACATCCCATTTTATTTGTGGCTTTTGGTGTTTTTATGTGTCCATTTGCTCTGGTTTTACTTTTCTCTTTTCGTATCAATCTCTTAGTCTTCAGGATATCTTGATAGACCCTCTGGGTCTAGAGACCTTTTCAAACTTTGTTTCATTTTCCAAAATTTTGATTATTTTCAGAGGTTCTCGCACTGCACTTCACTGTAGCCTTTGAGAATCAATAGAGTTCACACTCTGCCTTTAGGTTCAGTGAGAGATTCTCGCACCCTACTCAAGGGTCACCTGCGAGAATGCCTAATTTTTGCACTATGTAGTATTGCCATCCTACGCACTCATTTTTTCAAAAATTTGGATTTGAGTTTTGGCATCTTAAACTACCTAGATCAGTCTAGGTGCCTCTTAAGAGTTTCTTGGACCATTGATTGATGTCTTTCTTGTCTTTGTTTGCGTGCATGAACAGTCTTAGGATTTCAAGGCTCTTCTTGTCACTTTTGTCTTGACTTTCGTTTCTTGACTTTCGGCATAACCATACTCTCTGATTTCAGAATCTGAGTGTGCTTGATTAGTTAAGAACCGATGATCGGTTGAAAGTTGAGTTTCTTGGTCTTTATCATTTGCTTACTGTTTGAAAGATCATTTTTTCTTATGCAATTGAAAAGACTATATTGGTTTGCTCTTTATTTTTGTTTTCATTGAAAGAGTGGATTGGGTTTTTTACCATTGCTTGTTTATTGGCTTTTGATTTTCTGTACTCTCATTGGCATAGTGAGGGTCCTTTTGAAAAGTGAACAAAAGTTTTTTCTCTAAAAAAAAATCATTTTCATCTTCGAAAACATTGAAAATCAATTGTTGAAATTATTGAAAAAGACACAATAGAGAATTGTTGTTTCTGTGTGATTTGTTGCATTTGCATTTTAAAGAAAATTTTGTATTATAGTTCAAGGTTGATCTGGAAAACTTTCTCTTTCCCTCCCATACATAGGATTCATTGAACGAAAAGTGATATATTTCATTCTCATTAATGCATTGTTGGGTCAGAGTCATACAACATAAGTTTCATCTCCATTTCCTTTGAGTAAACAACAACTCTTAATAACACTACGTAATCATTAAATTTATCTAGTAACTCTTTTCTAGGGCTCTATTACACCAACATTTAGCTAGGCTAGCGCTTTGGAGTAGGAAGAGATATACACTCTCAAAAAGCACAAAACACACAATAACATCTTGTGTTAGGGGGTGTTAAATTCCATTTGCAGCATCTTGTCCTGGGAAGCCCTTCTCACACAAGGGTCAAGAACGAGGTTGCATTGATATTGACAGAGTTACTCACCCTGCGTTGTTGATATTAGTGTAGAGATTGCACGTATTACGAGGATCACTCGGAGGTATACCCACAATGATGAGTGGAAGCCTTTTGAGTTGATTCCGGGCTAGATACCCTGCCCTTGCATGTGGATCAGACTGTCGACTGTTCCCCCAGGATTTATTGTTGTTGGTGGTGACCTTAGTGGCCTATATTTCTAGGTTCTTACCCGAGGTGACTGTGGAGGGGAAAGTATTTACGGTACTTGGAATTGACGTTGACCACACTCACTCGGGCTCCTTGGAGGGTATACCCATGATTATGTGTGGGAGCTTGCACCAGGGTGTAAGTCCATTAAGCAGGTCGTTAGCATGAATTTTCCACCCTAGCCCAACCCCTTCTCATCTCGTTGTTGCGACATTGGATTTCATCACCAACTAGTGGCTTCGAAATTAGAAGGTTTTGTTTTCTTGGTGTTGCTTCCTATATTTTGTTTACTAGCGTGTGTTGTTTGTTTCTTGAAGTTGACCATAAGATTTTATTCGCGAAGTTTGTCACTCGTTTACAATAGCTCCTCCACATCGTCCACATAGAATGCAGGGTTTATCTCCAGAGCATCTGGAAGGTTCTCAACCCTTACCTACAAGTACACCTGAGGGATCTCCTCGGCAAGGTGAAGTCATAGTCATCACCAAACCACAAGTGGAATGAACTAACTCTCTAGAACATTTTCAAATTACTAATACTCGTGAGGACTTTCGACATCACCCTGATTCCGAGCGACCATTTATGCGACTGAATTCTTCCAAAGAATTAGTTGTTACATCTGCTGGATCACTAGTTGGACCCTTTCCCAGTATAGAAGGCCAAGATCTTTTTTGGTCTACAGGTGTTTTTCGACGAGACCTTTTTGGTCCAGGTTCACCTGTGATTTCTGAAATTAATCCTCCTGTGATTTTCGAAATCTCTAGTCCAGAGACAGTACCGTTGACTACGACTTATCACTTTACCATCCCTATCAAAATGGCCCATCGTACAGCTACTACGAGTGTTCCTACCGGGTTTACTGCGGTTAGTCTTGCTCCCATAAATACACTGTGAACACCCAACGTCACTCCGACACTACCACCTGGATACCATGCATTGAATGCTTCTATTTCTACTCTTGTGCAAAATCCATCCAGCTCTCCTAGTGGTCCTTCTTCTTCTGGGCACTTTATTACCAGTTTTGTCCCAACACTCCCTCAATTTCCTTTTAGAGGACCTTCTTCGTCCTCTACTGGAAATCCTAATCCTAGTGGCGCTATTCCATCCTTCGATCCAAATTACTATTTTTCGGTTGGTGGACAATTTCACCAAGGTGGTATGACACAACCCCCTCTCAATGGGAAAATTCCTTTTGGAGCACAACCCCCAATTGGAACACCACCTTCGTTGGGAGGACCGACCCCACCTTATGGGAAAAACATCCCTCCATCCTTGGCTCAGTATTGGAATCAGTTAATACAAAATTCTTCTCAATCGACTGGGGGAAGCAGTTTCTAGCTGTGTCAGTAACACCCCCTAGCATGGGCCAACCATATCTCGGTTCATTCAATCCCATTTGGGGTCAAATGCTCAACTCAAGGCCCTGTTCTAGGGTATACTCATATGAGCTACTATCCTCTCCAACCATAATCGAATCTGCCTGGGTCTTCACATTATATGCAGACTACTTATGGTCCTACTGGTTTGTCGACAGGGCTTCCTCCCCAAAGCCACCAGTACCCGCAAGTGAACTGACAGTTACCCTTTCTCACCACTTTGGATTTGTTAAGGATTTTAAGTGATCCTATTCGTCACTCTCCCCAATGGCCTGTTATCCCTACCAAGCTTCCATCGGACATTCCTAAATTTGACGACAAAGTGGGAGAGGACCCAAACAATCACGTTATGACTTTTCACTTATGGTGTTCATCCAACTCATTGATGGATGACTCTATTCGTTTACGTATTTTTCAACAAACCCTTACTGGTTCTACTGCGAAGTGGTATATTGAATTGCCACGAGGTTTCTTCTCTGATTTCAACACCCTAGCTATGGCTTTCCTTACGCATTACCAGTTACTGATCCATTATGATACGGGGACCGATATTTTGACTTCCTTTAAATAGACTAAAGGCACTCATATCTATGATCACATCCATGAGTGGCGAAGGAGATGACGTCTCATTAAACTTGAGCTCCCCAATCAGTTACTAGCATAATGGCTTACAAAATCATTTGTGAACGAAATCGGTAAGGACATTACCATGGGTGGCGTAGTCACAGAAGGGTAGGCTATAAGTCATGCTTAATATCTTGATCTCATTTATTCACAAATGGGAACCCTTTACAATTTACTACCTGATTTACCTCGTCCTAATACTTCCAACACTTCAACTACTCTAGCTACCTCGCTTGTAGCTGATGGTGTGATTAGTGCTGCCCAAGCCTAATCACATTCCGTTTCAAGAAAAAACCCTAAATCTACTTCTTCTAATGTTCAAAATGCTCCATCTCTTGCCACTCCCACCGGCAATACTTCTGAGGTAAATTCCGTCAAATCTACCCCAGCCGGTAAAAATAAATCTAATAAAGGGAGAGGCAAGAATAAGGAGGGAAAAAATAATTCTCAAGTAGAGAAAACCAAAACTACCCCTATTGACGATTGGGATAAGCTCAAACCACAATACCCTTGCATTATCTGTGGTGATGATCACTATACGAAGGATTGTCCACGATGTGTTGGGGTCACTAAGTTCCTTCAGGGAGCTCTGAAAACACCTACACTAGCTATCTTGTCCCAACCCTTCTTGTCTCAACAACAGGCACAATTGGTCATTCATGACCAACCCTCATCCTCTACCACCTCCTATGTTTTGATGTGTACTAGTGATTCTAAGCAGAACAACGTTGCACTCACTACTCGAGCCAAAGATTATTCTCCCTCTAAGGAGAAGGTTGACGATTTACCCCCTTCTTTGGTACAACCCTCTCCAATGACTCCACCTACTAATGGTCCTCTTCATCTCGAACGACCGAGCCTTGAAATAGTTCTGCGACCCCCCCCAAAAGGTGTTGTTCGTAAATTGGATTTCAATCCTCATGCTAGTATGGCCCAGAACTACAACATTGTTGAAGATCTAGCCCAAACACCTTCTACGATGTTAGCGCTTGAAGTCCTTCAAACTTGTTCCACACAACAGAAGGCACTGTTGAAAGCTATAGGAGGAATTGACCCAACAGATACGAATTTAATAGTCTTTGACTTGGAAGATCACATTCCAAGGTTACCCCCTCAACCTGCATTCTAGATACAAGTTGTTGTCTATCAAAAGAACATTTGTTGAACCGTTATCGACGAGGGTGCCTCGATGTGTGTCATGTCTCTTACTTGCTGGAAATCCATTGGCTCTCCTTCTTTGAATGAATCACAAAATACTCTTAAAGCCTTCAATGGCTCTGGTTTTAAGCCCTACGGTGTTCTTCCTTCATTTCCCATCACATTAGAAGGCAAAAAAGTCCAAGTTGAAGTGGAAGTCTTTGACGCTCCCCTTGATTATAATCTTCTCCTTGGATGCAGCTGGATCGATTCCATTCATGCAGTCATGTTGACACATTTTCGTGTAGTACGTTTCCCTCATCAAGGAAAGGTTATTACCATCGACCAACTTGCCTTCTTCAATTTTGATACCCATACTAGCAACGTATTGTTTATTGCTAAAACCCCACCGGGTTATGAGAACGTCGGTGTAGGCGTTCTAAAGGACTCATCATTAATGGGTACTTTCCCCATTCCACCGCCCGATGTTCCACGCTCGTCTTTTTCTTCCATCAACATGATCTCCACCTTGCCTCATGAACTTCCTATGTCTCACGACCCTTGGATAGTCCCTGACCCTGGAGATCATCTTCGTTTCGGCAATGCAATGTCGTTAAGTCCAGTTAAATCTGCCTATCATGCCATTCAATCGGCAACACCTTCTACCCCCTCTCTTGATGAGTTGTCTCCCGATCCCTTTCGTGTTATTTTTCCCACTAACGAGATGATCATGTCTGTCATGGGGGACACCCCTTGGGACGATGGGCATCATCGTTCCATCCTCTTTCTGTAGCAACATACTCTTGAGAATTACCAATGGATTTTGACTCCGTCGACCATTGTTGTCATTTCAACCATTCTCGAGTCTACACACGATGTGTTTGCTGAAGGGAACTTAAGTAATATCTCACCCACTATTCCCCTTGACATATCTGTCAAACCTGGAATCATTGAGAATGTTCATATTGGAGCTTCATGTTCCCCTGATGAAATAGTCACCTATACGTCTTTGTTCAAAGAGTGCAGTGACATATTCACCTGGAGTTATGAAGAAATGTCGGGTATTGACCCTGAAATTGTGATACATGAGATAAATACATATCCTGATGCTAAACCCATCTGGCAACGCCTTCATCCAATTCACCCATGTAAATCAGCTGCTATAAAGCTTGAAGTCGAGAAACTTCTGAAAGCCAGATCTATTTATCCGGTGGCTCTCACAGACTGGGTTTCCAATCTTGTCCCGATTGAAAAGAAACAAGGTACCATTCATGTATGTGTTGATTATCAAGATATCAATAAAGCTTGTCCAAAAGACAACTTTCCTACCCCTTTCATCGATCAGATTGTCGATGACTGCACCGGAAGTGAAATATTCTCTCTCATGGATGGTTTCTCCGGCTATAATCAAATCAACATTGTTCCTGAGGACCAACATAAGACTGCTTTTATTTGTCCTTGGGGTACTTTTGCCTATCAAAAACTTCCTTTTGGTCTTAAGAACACTGGCGCAACTTTTCAACACGCTATGTCTTATGATTTTCATGATATCAAGCACATCGTTCAACCCTGTTTGGACTATTTACCCTCTCATTCTATGCGCAGAGTCGATCACCCCACCCACCTCTGAGCCATTTTCATTTGTTGTCAGTTCTACCGTATACGTTTGAATCCGCATAAGTGCATTTTTTGTGTGGAATCCAGTTGTCTTCTAGGTTTTATCGTTTCGCATCAAGGGATCCGGATGGATCCTTTGAAGGTTGAGGTGATCCTTACTCTCCCTCGTCCTTCTACACTTCGCCAGTTGCAAATTTTGCAGGGGAAAGCAAACTTTCTTCGTCGTTTTATCCCAAATTACGTCGACATCACTCATGGATTTATGCGGCTATTAAAGAAGGATTTTGAGTTCATCTGGGACACCATTGCCAACAATTATTTTGAAGCTTTGAAGTTGTCCCTAACGCATGCTCCGCTTCTTTTTCTCCCTGATTACAGTAATGATTATTTATTTTATCATGCTGCCTTGGAGTATCCCATTGGCATGGTTTTCGTCCAAGAGGATGATGCTCACAACAAACATGTTATTTACTACTTGAGTTGAAGTCTCACGCTGACTGAAATTAAGTATCAACATGTCGAGAAACTGGCCTTGGCTGTCGTTCAAGCCGTCCAATGCTTTCGACACTATATCCTCTCACGCAAGACTACAATGATTTCTCATTGCAACCCTATCCAACACATTTTGACACATCAATTGCTAGGGGGCAAATACTCCAAATGGATTGTGATACTCCAGGAGTTTGACTTGGAATTCGATCGCGCCAAGTCCAAGAAGTCCTTAGTTTTTGCTGAGTTGATATGTGATTTTCCCCATTCTGCAACGGAAAATGTAGCAGTTGATTCATTACCCGATGAATCTCTTTTCCTTATTAGCACTGATAATCTTTGGTATAGGGATATCATTATCTATCTCCAAACCCAGAGTTTCTGGCCAACTTTGTCCAGTACTGAATGACGTCAAATACGCTATCAAGATCGTCAATACATTATCCTCGAGGATACTCTTTATCATCGGGGGATTGAATCTATTTTTCGACATTGTCTAACGTTCGACGAAGCCGAGAAATCTCTGAATGACTGCCATTCTGGAGCATGTGGTGGTCATATGTCTTTGTATGCTACTGCCCAGAAGATCTTATGCGCAGGGTATTTTTGGCCTTCTTTGTTTAACGACTGCATTATTGCCGTTCAGAAATGTCATGCCCGCTAGACCTATAATCAGAAGATTCGGTCACATTCTGCTCCTCTTCACCCTGTGGTCTCAGTTGGTCCCTTTGTGAAATGGGGCATCAATTTCATGACATGTCACCCTCACTCGGTCGGGGGGCATGGTTACATTATTGTAGCCATTGATTAATTTACGAAATGGGCAGAGGCAATGCCGACATTTGACAACACTGGAAAGACCGCAATATTGTTTCTTTTTAATCATGTCATAGCTCATTTTGGTGTTCCCCAAGCTATCATCATTGATCATGGTAGCCACTTTAGGAATTTTATGATGTTTGAACTTACTGAAAAGTTGGGTCTTCACCATGATAACTCAATGCCCTATTGTCCACAAGCCAATGGACAAGTCGAAGCGATTAACAAATTTCTCATAACTATGCTTCGAAAAATGATAGGGATTCATAAAACAAGTTGGCACACAATGTTGTTTTTAGCATTGTGGGCGTATCAAAAATCCGTCAAGTCTGCCACTGGGTTTACACCTTTTCGGTTAGTCTATGGTGTGGAAGCCATTCTCCCTATTGAATGCGAGATACCCTCTTTAAAAATAGTTGTTGAACTCCTACCCAACACTTCTGTTGAGGAAGAATGTCTATTATATCTTATGTGATTAGACGAAACTCGACATGACACCACCCTAGTCATAGAAGGTCAGAAAAAATGTGTCAAGGCCCAATACAACAAGCATGTCAAGCCTCATGTTTTCTCCAAAGGTGATCTTGTTCTTCTTAATGAACAAGATCGAGATATGTTAGGAGATGGGAAATTTGAACCCATGTGGCGAGGTCCTTATATCATTCGACGTGTTTTGGAAAAAGGAGCTTATGAGTTGGTAGATTACAATGGTATCCCTTTGAGTGAACCCGAGAATGGGTTGTACTTGAAGAAGTAATATGAATAAAATCATCTGTGCACAAGTACTTGTATTTGTATTGTATCATACTTCTTGTGTGTTACTTTAGCTTGATTTTGTCGTTATCTGGTCTCTACCCTTATGTGACGTTGTTTTTTGATTTCCAGATGTCGGAGTCTTCGCTACCCTATATTGGCTTTGCTAATGGCGCTAGCCATAGTACTCAGAACCTTGCTTCCGCTGCGTGGAAAATTTATGCCCCTACAAACGAACTTGTCTCCTTACGAGGTGTGTGCCTCGGCCGTGCGACTGCGACCAACAACATTGCAGAGTATAGAGCCATTATTGAATTATTGGTTGATGCTATCTCGCTCGGAATTCGTCATTTGGTTGTGCGACTTGATTTGTAGCTTGTAGTACTACAGTTAAGTAATGTCTACACTATTCGAAGTCCATCTTTGTTACAAGTGTATTTGCGAATTCGCCTCTTGGAGCGTTATTTTGATTACATTGAATATCAACATATTCCTAGATGTATAAATACATTAACAAATGCATTGACTAATTATGTATTAGA
>JZKD02S1645360.1:26260-42954 GCA_000966675.3 Picea glauca
GCTAGCCCAAATCCCTCCAACAACGATCATCGGTACTTCGTTAAAACTTGTATCAGAGTAGGGTGTTGATTTTGATTATACTTATTCCTTCTTTCCCCAATCCTGATGGTCCCATTGGTACTTTCAAGAAACTTTGTGTCTTAAGCCCTTTGTTTAAATTATTTATTTTATTTTCCTTTTAGTGTAAATATGAATTGTTTTTGGAATTTTATTAAGTAAGAAAGAAATAAATAACATCAATTTCAATAAAATCAACATGCAGTCTGTATAAATAAAGCACAAAGGACTGTAACATGACAAAAGAAAGTAGTACCCTAAAATTGAAAATTTTGAAAAGGGTGTGTTGTGTACTCAACAAATGGTGTTTCATTAAGAGAAACCGGAATCTCTGACTATACCTTAGGAGAATTAACTATGCAAATTTCAGTGGAAACACTTAGAACACAAGACATGACTCACAAATTATTCAAAAATTTTGTATGTATATAATCTAGGGAATAACATAGCTGCCTTGTCATGGGGATTTACATGATTTTCCAAACTCTCTATCCTTTACTAATGATCCATGCTTTACCAAAAAAAAAAACAAGTATAATATCACCCTTGATAGGAGAAACTCAATAAATAATCCCTACGTAACTTTCATTACCCTTCTAGTGTTTCTCTACTACCAACAATTATCCATAGCCATGAAGAAGTCACCTCGATATCATAGACCTTGCTGCACTCCAGCAAGAATCCATAACACTGATGGAGATATACGCATTCCATCCTTAACATCATTAGTTCCCTTTTGAGTTATTTTCCTTCCATATCGATTCTTTCTTTTATTATTATTACACAAGATGTGTGCACCCTTAACTAACTACTTCATGATGAGGAGTTCTCGTGGGATATGAATCTAAGACTAGGAGGATGACATCTATTAGTGAAGAAGGTAAACCCGTACTTGGGCCTTTGAGCAACATTCTTCCTTAAAAGGAGTAATTTTTTCCTTAGTTTCACTGCAAATCATGAGCCATACTTCCTTTCCTTCCATAATATTTCCTTTCAGAAATTCCTAACCACATATTAAGAAAAATCATTGGTAGGGTTAGTTGCTGAATACAAGAAGAGGAAAAAATAAAGGTAGCAGAGAAGTTCAAGGAGTATCATTCGAAAAATATCAATTGATAACAAAATTGGTATTTCAATCAATTAGTATAATTCCTCAATTGATATTCCTGTGAAATATCAAAGAAGAATAAGAAGCGGATCAAAAAGATTAGTAAGATTCATACTCTTTTTCTATTTGACAAAGGAAAGTCAGTAAGAACTCAAGAGGAGTATTTTGGTTATTAAATAAGAAAGTAATTAGATTAAGTTTTGAAAGACTTGATTACTACAAATGGGTATCACTACAAAATTGGTATCAAGAATACCACTTATTTGAACACAAAAATCCCAATCAACTAAGATAAGAAGTTAGTAAATTAACAGGGGAAGAGACCTTGTCAGATAAATCTACCCTTTCAGAAACAAAGGGAGAGAGTAGTCAGAGGCAGAGAAAGCATATTGGCAGGGGGAGTTACCCAAGTTCATATTTTGGTCAACAAATTGCAGACAAACGGAGGTTGATCATAAGGGGAGCAACCCTTTGCCATTGATGTCAAAGGGGGAGAGTAACTTCATAGAGAAAAGCATCATCACAAGGGGAGTTTGAGTATGAAGTTAGTGTGTTTACCTCAATGACAAAGGGGGAGATTGTTGCACATATTGTCTTTAATATGTTGTCATTGATGTCAACAATCAATGTCATTGTGATGTGATGATAAGTTGTTATGATGAATTGTCATTGATAAGTTATCATTAATGAATTTTCATTGACGTCAGCAGTCATGATAAGTTGTTATGATGGCAACATGAATCAATCATGAATAGTTATACAATTGGCATTAGTGTCAGGATGGCCAATAATGTCTGTCCATGTGTAATGAAGGTTCAATGATGGAAAGAGAATGTAGCAGAGCAACAAGGTTAATATCAAGAGTAATCACATAGAAGACATAACGCGAGGTGCAGAGGAATCTACCTAAAAGCTCAGGAAAGGAAACATATTAGATCACACAAGATCAGAGCATGCAAATATCCTTGGTTCAGTTGGAAACTGAGTATAAAACCAAAAATCTCAGAAGAGATGACACACAGGAGGCTCGGAAGAAATGAGGCACATAATCCATCCATTATCATTATGGGACAAACCAGGACCATCACATCTGGGAGTTACAAGAGAAGGACAGTTGGAGGATTGGTCAACGATCAGATCAAGTTGTGACCGTTGGATACACAAGCTCTAGATCAAGGGAAAAGATTCATTGTGGAGCGGGAAGGGATAATTAAACAACGCGTTAATTCCAATCTCACAATTAGTCTAGACCATCGATCATCACTAACCAATAGATCTACGGTTGACATTAGTTCCACTACCAATGAGCAGTTTCCATTACGGAACTGGACGGAATTTTTAAACGTTGTACAAGTTGGGACTCCGCAATCATCCCTGATCATTGATCTACTTTAGGAGAATTCTCGACCATTGGATTGGTTAAAAATGGATCATCAGATGACGTCAAGATGATCAAGGTTTAATCGACGAATATCACTTTGGTAGAATTGAGAATTGGGAACGGATAACCAAAATTCCCGAAGGATGAAATGAATCTAGACCATTGATCTAGAACTTATCACAGTCGTTAGATCTGGGAGGAGGATATGTGCCGCTATAGGATATCTACATCAGTAGACCGTGTCAACAAGGACACGTGGCACAATCATATGATGACAAGTGTCAAGATGAAATTGGAATTTCAGGTAAGTGTAAGTCAGGAATCTAAGTGACACGTGGCAACCACTCGGCCAGTGCCAAGTCATAAGTGACGTCAACAAGTTATGTCACTTAGGTAGTATGTACTTTGGGGGAAACTAGTTTCTAACATCATAAATCACTTGAAGTGTCGAAGGCCAAAGTTAACGCCTACCGTTGATCTAATTCGAGAGCGTTCTCGACCTTTGATCAAGTATAGTGGAAGGATAACATAAGTGGAGGTGTTAACCGAAAATAAGTGGTCACCACTGCTGTATGACTTATTCGGTAAGTGATCGTTTCAGAGGAATTGTTACTCTAGGTTCAGGAGTCACGAATATTCGAAGTTCCAAAGTGAACGAGAATCATTCATCGTGAAAATAATATATCGACTGTCCGATCTACTTTGAGATATTTGAAATATTCTAGAGGCTGGAAGTTGCGAAGGACAAAGTCTCGAAGTACCGACAGTCGTCCATCTCATCAGGAGAATAAAAAATGATCGTTGTTACACATTATTTTGGTCACCTCCCTGATCACCTGACAACATGTGTTCATGTTCTCTAAAAATATTAAAAGAGACTTTCTACATGGGAAAAGTGATTTACTTTCCTCTGCCTGAAACCATATGAAGGAAGGTCGTCGCACCCTTCTATATGCATGGGGTGCGATGATGCTTGATTGTCACATCCTACACTATACCTGGACTGCGATGTCATCACATGCTGCTATATGCATAGGGTGCAAGGATGCTTAAAGCATGGGCAAAGTCAAATTTCATGAATGTTCTATAAGGGGATCATCTAGAAGATGAGGTGGCCTCCGATTGGTTTGGATCTTACTCGCTTCTCTGATTTGGTAGGATCATCCTAATCTCCTCATCCATCTCTCTTTCACACTATATAAAGAGGGATTTCTCATGGAAAAGGCGAAGGTTGAATAGGATAAGAATTGTATGGAGAGTTNGAGGGGCAAGTCTTCATGGTACCTGGAATCGACGTTGGTCAAACTCACTCGGGCTCTTTGGAGGGTATACCCATGATTATGTGTGGGATCTTTCACCAGGGTGTAAGTCCATTAAGAAGGTCGTCAACGTAACTTTTCCACCCGCTTTATCCCAACCCCTTCTTATCTTGACTTCACGACATTGGATTTCATCACCAACTAGTGACTTCGAAATAAGAAGGTTTGTTTGCTTGGTTTGATTTCTAGAATTTATTAGTGAGTGTTGTTCATTTCTCTAGTTGGCTATTTGAATCAAAACCCTCCACAACTGAACTTGTTAGTATTGTCTAATTATTTGCAAACTGCTTATGGTCCTACTGGTATACCTACGGGACTACCTCCCCAAAACTACTAGTTTCCTCAAGTGAACAAAAAATTTCCTTTTCTTGCTACTTTGGATTTACCGGATTTGTCTAGGATTTTGAATGATCCTATTTTAAATTCTCCTTATTGGCCCATCATACCAGCTAAATTACCATCTGATATTCCTAAGTTTGACGGTCGATCAAGACAAGACCTGAATAATCATGTCATGACTTTCCATCTTTGGTGCTCGTCCAACTCATTGATGGATGACTCTATAAGATTATGAATTTTCCAATGATCTCTCACGGTTTTGACATTAAAATGGTATATTGAGTTACCGTGAGGTTTATTTAATGACTTTAATACCCAGCCATGGCTCTCTTAACACATTACCAATTTGATGTGAGATGGGAACCGAAATTTTGAGTTCTTTTAAACAATCATCTTCCAGTCATATTTTTGATCATATCCATGAGTGGAGGAGGAGAAGATGCTTAATCAAGGTTCCCCTTCCTGATCAACTATTGGCTTAGTAGTTTACCAAATCATTCATTGGGCCTATAGCCCATGATGTTTCCATGGGTGGTGTCGTCACTGAAGAGAAGGCAATTAGTCGTGCTCAATATCTAGATCTTGTTTATTCACAAACGGACACACTTTACGACTTGATCCCTGATGCTCCTCATCCTTCTACAAATCGTACCCCAACACCTCCAATAGCTTCTCATGTTGTTGATGGCGTGATTGACACCTTTCATGATGAGACTCGGTCTACACAAGCAAGTCATACCAATCCCAATTGTACCACTTCTAATGTACAAAATACTCCTACTCCTACTCCTTCTCCCGGTAAAACTTCTAAAGTTAATTTGGTTCAAACTACACCTACATGTAAAAATAAAAATAAAAAGAAAGGGAAGGGTAAGAATAAGGAGGGAAAAAATAATAATCAAAATCTGAGAAACCCAAAACATGGCCTGCTGATGACAAAGATAAGTGTAAACCTCATTATCCTTGAATTATCTGTGTTGATGATCATTACACGAAAGATTGTCCATGACGTGTTGAGGTTACTAAGTTCCTGCAAGGGATCGGGAAACCTCCTATGCATGCCATCTTGTCACAACCTTTTCCTTCTCAGCAACATGCCCAATTGTTCATTCATGACCAACCTTATCCCTCTACCACGTCTTATGTGCTTATGTGTACTGGTGACTCCAAGAAGAATGAAGTTGCAGTCACAACTCGAGCCAAAGATTATTCCCCTTCGAAAGAAAAAGTTGATGATTTACCACCTTCGTTGGTTCAACCTCCTCCCCCAACTTCACATCCAAACGGTCCTCTTCATCTCAAATGACCAGGCCTAGATACAGTTCTTCATCCTCCTCCCAAGGGCATTGTTCGAAAGTCTTCATTCAATCCACATGCATGTGCTTCCCAAAACAACAATATTGTAGAAGACCTTGCACAATCACCATCTGCGATGTCAGGTCTCGAAGTCCTTCAAAGTTGTCCTACTCAATGGAAGGCATTGTTAAAGGATATTGGTGGAATTGATCCTACTGATACCAATTTGATAATCTTTGACTTGGAAGATCATATTCCAAGGATTCCTCCTCAATTAGCGTTTCAGATCCAAGTTGTTGTGTAAAATAAGAATATTTTTCGAACTGTTATTGACAAAGAAGCCTCGACTTGCATTATGTCCGCTACTTTCTGGAAAGCTATTGGCTCTCCTATCCTTACCAAGTCACACAATACTCTTAAGGCATTCAATGGTACATGTTTTATACCTTACAATGTTCTTCCTTCATTGTCTATTACATTAGAAGGTAAGGCGGTTAATGTCGAGGTTGAGGTCTTCGATGCCCCTCTTGATTATAACCTTCTACTTGGCTGTAGTTAGATTTATTCCATGCACGCAGTTGTGTCTACCCTTTTCCGTGCGTTACGTTTCCCACACCAAGGAAAGGTCATTACTGTCGACCAACTGGCCTTCTTTAATTTTGATTCATGTACTAGCAACATACCCTTTATCTCAAAAAAACCTCCCGGTTATGAGAATGTCGGTGTGGGTATTTTAAAATATTCAACCTTGATGGGTACATTTCCTCTTCCACCACCCGATATTCCTCTTCCTTTTGTCGCTTCAATTAACATGATATCAACCTCTGTTCATGAAACCCCTGAGTCGTATGACCCATGGATAGTACCTAACTCTGGTGATTATTTTCGTCATGGCGACAGAATGCCTTTAAGACTGATTGAATCAACTTATCAAGCTATTCAATCTGAAACTGCCTCTCCTCCTTCTCTGTGTGATACATATCCTGATTTGTTTCACATGATATTTCCTACTGATGAGATGATCATGATGGTCATGTATATGGAAGATACCCCATGGGATGATGGGAATCATCATTCTATTCTCTCCCTAGAACGAGAGACCATAGAGAGTTACCAACGAATTTCGACTCCATCTACCATTGTTTTTATTTCTTTTGTTCCTGAGTCAACACACGATGTTTTTTATGCAGGGAACTTGAATAAAATTTCACCTACCATTCCTATTGACATATCGATTAAACCCGGGGTCGTGGAAAATGTTCATATCGATGCCTCATGTTCTACTGATGAGGTATGCACTTATAAATCCATTTTCCAATAATTATGTGACGTTTTTTCTTGGAGTTATGAAGAAATGCCTAGTATTGATCCTGATATTGTTGTGCATGAGATTAAGACTTATTTGGATGCTAAACCCATTCGACATAGACTTCGCCCAATACATCCACGTAAAGTTGCTACTATCAAGCTTGAAGTTGAAAAAATTCTTAAAGATGGCTTTGTCTATCCTGTGGCTTTGACCGATTGGGTATCCAATCTTGTTCCGATAAAAGAGAAACAAGGAACGATCCGTGTTTGTGTAGATTATAGGGATATCAATAAAGTTTGTCCCAAAGACAATTATCCAACCCCTTTCATTGACTATATTGTTGACGATTGTGCCAAGAGTGAAATATTCTCCTTGATGGATGGTTTCTCGGGCTATAATCAAATAAATATTTTGCCCGCGGATCAACACAACACTGTTTTTATCTGTCTTTGGGGAATCTTTGCTTACCAAAAACTACCTTTTGGTCTAAAAAATGTTGGTGTGACTTTTCAGTGTGCATTTCATATGCTTTTCATGATATTAATCACATTGTACAACCCTATCTGGACAATCTACCAATGCATTCCATGCGTTATCAAGATCACCCGACACATTTACAGGCCATTTTCCCATGCTTTTGTTATTATCGCATACGTTTGAATCCACACAAATGTGTTTTTTGTGTGGAATCCAGACGACTTCTTGGTTTATTGTGTCTATACATGGGATTCGGGTAGACCCCTTGAAGGTTGAGNACTGCTTATGGTCCTACTGGTATACCTACAGGACTACCTCCCCAAAACTACTAGTTTCCTCAAGTGAACAGACAGTTTCCTTTTCTTGCTACTTTGGATTTACTGGATTTGTCTAGGATTTTGAATGATCTTATTTTAAATTATCCTTATTGGCCCATCATACCAGCTAAATTACCATCTGATATTCCTAAGTTTGACGATCGATCAAGAGAAGACTTGAATAATCATGTCATGACTTTCCATCTTTAGTGCTCGTCCAACTCATTGATGGATGACTCTATAAGATTATGAATTTTCCAATGATCTCTCACGGTTTCGGCATCCAAATGGTATATTGAGTTACTGTGAGGTTTCTTTAATGACTTTAATACCTAGCCATGGCTTTCTTAACACATTATCAATTTGATATGAGATAGGAACCAAATTTTTGAGTTCTTTTAAACAATCATCTTCCAGTCATATTTTTGATCATATCCATGAGTGGAGGAGGAGAATATGCTTAATCAAAGTTCCCCTTCCTGATCAACTATTGGCTTAGTGGTTTACCAAATCACTCATTGGGCCTATATCCCACAATTTTCCCATGGGTGGTGTCATCACTGAAGAGTAGGCGATTAGTCGTGCTCAATATCTAGATCTTGTTTATTCGCAAACGGACACACTTTACGACTTGATCCCTAATGCTCCTCGTCCTTCTACGAATCGTACCCCAACACCTCCAATAGCTTCTCATGTTGTTGATGGCATGATTGAAACCTTTCATAATGAGACTCAATATACACAAGTGAGTCATACCAATCCCAAGTCTACCACTTCTAATGTACAAAATACTCCTACTCCTACTCCTTCTCCCGATAAAACTTCTGAAGTTAATTTGGTTCAATCTACACCTACCGGTAAAAATCAAAATAAAATGAAAGGGAAGGGTAAGAATAAGGAGGAAAAAAATAATAATCAACAATCTAAGAAACCCAAAACATAGCCTGTTGATGACAAAGATAAGCGTAAACCTCGTTATCCTTGAATTATCTGTGTTGATGATCATTACACTAAAGATCGTCCATGACGTGTTGAGGTTACTAAGTTCCTGCAAGGGACCAGGAAACCTCCTACACATTCCATCTTGTCACAACCTTTTCCTTCTCAGCAACATGCCCAATTGGTCATTCAGGACCAACCTTATCCCTCTATTACATCTTATGTGCTTATGTGTACTGGTGACTCCAAGAAGAATGAAGTTGTAGTCACAACTCGAGACGAAGATTATTCTCCTTCGAAAGAGAAAGTTGATGATTTACCACCTTCGTTGGTTCAACCTCCTCCCCCAACTTCACCTCCAAATGATCCTCTTCATCTCAAACAACCGGGCCTAGATACAGTTCTTCGTCTTCCTACCAAGGGCGTTGCTCAAAAGTCTTCATTCAATTCGCATGCATGTGCTTCCCAAAATTATAGTATTGTAGAAGACCTTGCACAAGCACTGTCTGCGATGTCGGGTCTCAAAGTCCTTCAAAGTTGTTCTACTCAACAGAAGGCATTGTTAAAGGCTATTGGTGGAATTGATCCTACTGATACCAATTTGATAATCTTTGACTTGGAAGATCATATTCCAAGGATTCCTCCTCAATTAGCGTTTCAGATCCAAGTTGTTGTGGAAAATAAGAATATTTGTCGAACCATTATTGACAAAGGAGCCTTGACTTGCATTATGTCCACTACTTTTTGGAAAGCTATTGGCTCTCATGTCCTTACCAAGTCACACAATACTCTTAAGGCATTCAATGGTACAAGGTTTATACCTTATGATGTTCTTCCTTCATTATCTATTACATTAGAAGGTAAGGCAGTTAATGTCGAGGTTGAGGTCTTTGATGCACCTCTTGATTATAACCTTCTACTTGGCCGTAGCAGGATTGATTCCATGCACGTAGTTGTGTCTACCCTTTTCCGTGAGTTATGTTTCCCGCACCAAGGAAAGGTCATTACTGTCGACCAAATGGCCTTATTTAATTTTGATTTACGTACTAGAAACATACCCTTTATCTCAAAAAAACATCCCGGTTATGAGAATGTCAGCATGGGTCTTTTAAAAGATTCAACCTTGATGGGTACATTTCCTCTTCCACCACCCGATATTCCTCCTCCTTTTGTCGCTTCAATTAACATGATATCAACCTCTGTTCATGAAGCCCATGAGTCTTATGACCCATGGATAGTACCTAAATCTGGTGACTATTTTCGTTATGGCAACAGAATTCCTTTAAGTCTGGTCGAATCAACTTATCAAGCTATTCAATCTGAAACTCCCTCTCAACCTTCTTTGTGTGATACATCTCTTGATCTGTTTCACGTGATCTTTCCTATTGATGAGATGATCATGACAGTCATGTGTATGGAATATACCCCATGGGATGATGGACATCATCGTTCTATTCTCTCCCTAGAATGAGAGACCATAGAGAGTTACCAATGAATTTCGACTCCATCTACAGTTGTTGTTATTTCTTTTGTTCCCGAGTCAACACACGATGTTTTGTATGTAGGGAACTTGAATAACATTTCACCTACCATTCCTATTGACATATCGATTAAACTCGGGGTCATGGAAAATGTTCATATCGGTGCCTCATGTTCTACTGATGAGGTACGCACTTATAAATTCATTTTCCAATAATTTTGTGATGTTTTTGCTTAGAGTTATGAAGAAATGCCTGGTATTGATCTTGATATTGTTGTGCATGAGATTAAGACTTATCCGGATGCTAAACCCGTTCGGCATAGACTTTGCCCAATACATCCATGTAAAGTTGCTACTATCAAGTATGAAGTTGAAAAACTTCTTAAAGATGGCTTTGTCTATCCTGTGTCTTTGACCGATTGGGTATCCAATCTTGTTCCGGTAAAAAAGAAACAAGGAATGATCCGGGTTTGTGTAGATTATAGGGATGCCAATAAAGTTTGTCCCAAAGACAATTATCCAACCCCTTTCTTTGACCAGATTGTTGACGACTGTGCTGGGAGTGAAATATTTTCCTTGATGGACGACTTCTTGGGTTATAATCAAATAAATATTCTGCTCGTGGATCAACACAAGACTGCTTTTATCTTTCTTTGGGGAACCTTCACCTACCAGAAACTACCTTTTGGTCTAAAAAATGCTGGTGTGACTTTTCAGCGTGCTATTTCGTATGCTTTTCATGACATTAATCACATTGTACAACCCTATCTGGACAATCTACCAGTGCATTCCATGCGTTATCAAGATCACTCGACACAGTTACAGGCCATTTTCCCACGCTGTCGTTATTATCGCATACGTTTGAATCCACACAAATGTGTTTTTTGTGTGGAATCTGTACGACCTCTTGGTTTATCGTGTCTATACATGGGATTCAGGTAGACCCCTTAAAGGTTGAGGCTATTCTTAATCTACCTCCTCCTTCCACGCTACGCCAGATGTAAATTTTGCAAGGGAAGGCAAACATTTTATGTTGATTCATTCCCAATTACGCTAAATTAATGAATGGATTTACTCGGCTACTAAAAAAATGTTATGATTTTGTATGGGACAATACTACAAATAAATCCTTTGAAGCTTTGAAACTCTCCTTAACCCGTACATCACTGTTATTTCCACCTGGCTATAGTCGAGATTATTTCTTGTACATAGCTGCTTCAGACTCTACCATTTCTATGGTTTTATTCCAAGAGGATGATTCACACGATGAACATGTTATATACTATTTGAGTCGNGGGACTACCTCCCCAAAACTACTAGTTTCCTCAAGTGAACAAAAAATTTCCTTTTCTTGCTACTTTGGATTTACCGGATTTGTCTAGGATTTTGAATGATCCTATTTTAAATTCTTCTTATTGGCCCATCATAAAAGCTAAATTACCATCTGATATTCCTAAGTTTGACGGTCGATCAAGAGAAGACCTGAATAATCATGTCATGACTTTCCATCTTTGGTGCTCGTCCAACTCATTGATGGATGACTCTATAAGATTATGAATTTTCCAACGATCTCTCACGGTTTTGACATCCAAATGGTATATTGAGTTACCGTGAAGTTTCTTTAATGACTTTAATACCCAGCCATGGATCTCTTAACACATTACCAATTTGATGTGAGACGGGAACCAAAATTTTGAGTTCTTTTAAACAATCATCTTCCAGTCATATTTTTGATCATATCCATGAGTGGAGGAGGAGAAGATGCTTAATCAAGGTTCCCCTTCCTGATCAACTATTGGCTTAGTGGTTTACCAAATCAATCATTGGGCCTATAGCCCATGATGTTTCCCTGGGTGGTGTCATCACTGAAGAGCAGGCGATTAGTCATGCTCGATATCTAGATCTTGTTTATTCACAAATGGACACACTTTACGACTTGATCCCTGATGCTCCTCATCCTTCTACGAATCGTACCCCAACACCTCCAATAGATTCTCATGTTGTTGATGGCGTGATTGACACCTTTCATGATGAGACTCAGTCTACACAAGCAAGTCATACCAATCCCAATTCTACCACTTCTAATGTACAAAATACTCCTACTCCTACTCCTTCTCTCGATAAAACTTCTGAAGTTAATTTGGTTCAAACTACACCTACATGTAAAAATAAAAATAAAAAGAAAGGGAAGGGTAAGAATAAGGAGGGAAAAAATAATAATCAAAATATGAGAAACCCAAAAAATGACCTGCTGATGACAAAGATAAGTGTAAATCTCATTATCCTTGAATTATCTGTGTTGATGATCATTACACGAAAGATTGTCCATAACGTGTTGAGGTTACTAAGTTCCTGCAAGGGATCGGAAAACCTCCTATGCGTGGCATCTTGTCACAACCTTTTCCTTCTCAGCAACATGCCCAATTGGTCATTCATGACCAACCTTATCCCTCTACCACGTCTTATGTGCTTATGTGTACTGGTGACTCCATGAAGAATGAAGTTGCAGTCACAACTCGAGCCAAAGATTATTCTCCTTCGAAAGAAAAAGTTGATGATTTACCACCTTCGTTGGTTCAACCTCCTCCCCCAACTTCACATCCAAACGGTCCTGTTCATCTCAAATGACCAGGCCTAGATACAGTTCTTCATCCTCCTCCCAAGGGCATTGTTCGGAAGTCTTCATTCAATCCACATGCATGTGCTTCCCAAAACAACAATATTGTAGAAGACCTTGCACAAGCACCATCTGCAATGTCGGGTCTCGAAGTCCTTCAAAGTTGTCCTACTCAACGGAAGGCATTGTTAAAGGATATTGGTGGAATTGATCCTACTGATACCAATTTGATAATATTTGACTTGGAAGATCATATTCCAAGGATTCCTCCTCAATTAGCGTTTTAGATCCAAGTTGTTGTGGAAAATAAGAATATTTTTCGAACTGTTATTGACAAAGGAGCCTCGAATTGCATTATGTCCACTACTTTCTGGAAAGCTATTGGCTCTCCTATCCTTACCAAGTCGCACAATACTCTTAAGGAATTCAATGGTACAGGTTTTATACTGTACAATGTTCTTCCTTCATTGTCTATTACATTAGAAGGTAAGGCGGTTAATGTCAAGGTTGAGGTCTTCGATGCACCTCTTGATTATAACGTTCTACTTTGCCGTAGTTAGATTGATTCCATGCACGCAGTTGTGTCTACCCTTTCCCGTGCGTTACGTTTCCCACACCAAGGAAAGGTCATTACTGTCGACCAACTGGCCTTCTTTAATTTTGATTCATGTACTAGCAACATACCCTTTATCTCGAAAAAACCTCCCGGTTATGAGAATGTCGGTGTGGGTAGTTTAAAATATTCAACCTTGATGGGTACATTTCCTCTTCCACCACCCGATATTCCTCCTCCTTTTGTCGCTTCAATTAACATGATATCAACCTCTGTTCATGAAACCCCTGAGTCGTATGACCCATGGATAGTACCTAACTCTGGTGATTATTTTCGTCATGGCGAAAGAATGCCTTTAAGACCGGTCGAATCAACTTATCAAGTTATTCAATCTGAAACTCCCTCTCCTCCTTCTCTGTGTGATACATATCCTGATTTGTTTCACATGATATTTCCTATTGATGAGATGATCATGATGGTCATGTCTATGGAAGATACCCCATGGGATGATGGGCATCATCGTTCTATTCTCTCCCTAGAATGAGAGACCATAGAGAGTTACCAACGAATTTCGACTCCATCTACCATTGTTTTTATTTCTTTTGTTCCTGAGTCAACACACGATGTTTTGTATGTAGGGAACTTGAATAAAATTTCACCTACCATTCCTATTGACGTATCAATTAAACACGGGGTCGTGGAAAATGTTCATATCGGTGCCTCATGTTCTATTGATGAGGTATGCACTTATAAATCCATTTTCCAATAATTCTGTGACGTTTTTGCTTGGAGTTATGAAGAAATGCTTGGTATTGATCCTGATATTGTTGTGCATGAGATTAAGACTTATTTGGATGCTAAACCCATTTGACATAGACTTTGCCCAATACATCCACATAAAGTTGCTACTATCAAGATTGAAGTTGAAAAAGTTCTTAAAGATGGCTTTGTCTATCCTGTGGATTTGACCGATTGGGTATCCAATCTTGTTACGGTAAAAAAGAAACAAGGAACGATCCGTGTTTGTGTAGATTATAGGGATATCAATAAAGTTTGTCCCAAAGACAATTATCCAACCCCTTTCATTGACTAGATTGTTGACGATTGTGCCAAGAGTGAAATATTCTCCTTGATGGATGGTTTCTCGGGCTATAATCAAATAAATATTTTGCCTGCGGATCAACACAAGACTGCTTTTATCTGTCTTTAGGGAATCTTCGCCTACCAGAAACTACCTTTTGGTCTAAAAAATGTTGGTGTGACTTTTCAGCGTGCATTTCATACGCTTTTCATGAGATTAATCACATTGTACAACCCTATCTGGACAATCTACCAACGCATTCCATGCGTTATAAAGATCACCCGACACATTTACAGGCCATTTTTCCACGCTTTCGTTATTATCGCATACGTTTGAATCCACACAAATGTGTTTTTTGTGTGAAATCCAGACGACTTCTTGGTTTATTGTGTCTATACATGGGATTCAGGTAGACCCCTTGAAGGTTGAGGCTATTCTTAATCTACCTCCTCCTTCCATGCTACGCCAGATGCAAATTTTGCAAGAGAAGGAAAACGTTTTACGTTGATTTATTCCCAATTATGCTGAATTAATGAATGGATTTACTCGGCTGCTAAAACAATGTTACGATTTTGTATGGGACGATACTACAAATAAAGCCTTTGAAGCTTTGAAACTCTCCTTAACCTGTACACCACTATTGTTTTCACCTGACTATAGTCGAGATTATTTCTTGTACTTAGCTGCTTCAAACTCTACCATTGCTATGATTTTATTCCAAGAGGATGATTCACACAATGAACATGTTATATACTATTTGAGTCGGAGTCTTGCGACCACTGAAACCAAATATTTACGTGTGGAGAAACTGGCCTTGGCAGTTGTTCAACGTTTTCATCCCTACATCTTACTGTGCAGAACCACAGTCATTTACGATTGTAACCCCGTGCAACATATCCTCACTCGACAATTGCTAGGGGGCAAGTACTCTAAATGGATAGTTATTCTCCAGGAGTTTGATATGGAGTTTAAACACACCAAGTCAAAGAAGTCTTTTGTTTTTTCCGAATTGATATGTGACCTTCCCTCTACTTAGACACAGAATGTGGCAGAGGATTCCTTACCTGATGAATCCCTCTTTTTGATCAATTCGAATGACATATGGTATAGAGATATTATCATCTATCTCCAGGCCCAAACTTTTCGGCCTAATATTTCTAGTATAGATCGTCATCGTATACGATATCAAGCCCATCAATACATTATCCTTGGTGATACCCTTTACTGCCGTCGTATCGATTCCATATTTCAACGATGTCTCACCTATGATGAAGTTGGGAAAGATTTGAATGACTGTCACTCTGGAGCATGTGGCGGTGATATGTCTAGGTATGCTACTGCCCAAAAGATCTTACGAGTTGGTTATTTCTGGCCTTCATTGTTTAAGGATTGTATTACTACCATCTAGAAATGCCACGCTTGTCAAACCTACAACAATAAGATCCGATCTCACCCTGCTCCTCTTCACCCTGTAGTTTTCATTGATCCATTCGCTAAATGGGGAATTGACTTCATGAAATGTATCCCTCACTCGACTGGGGGCATGGATACATTATTGTAGCTATGGATTATTTCACTAAATGGGCCAAGGCGATGCCTACATTTGATAATACCGGGAAAACTGCAACGTTGTTCATATTCAATCATATCATTACTAGATTTGGTGTCCCTCAAGCCATTGTTACTGATCATGGTAGTCATTTTCGTAATTTCATGATGTCTAAAATTACTGAGAAGTTGGGTCTTCGACATGAAAATTCAACCCCTTATTATCCACAGGCCAATGGCCAGGTTGAAGCAATTAACAAAGTTCTCACTACTATGCTTCGATGGATGGTAGGAATTCATAATTCAAATTGGCACATGATGTTGTTCTCAATATTATGGGCCTATCGGACATCCATTAATTCTTCCACGGGACCTTTCCAGTTAGTATATGGTATCGAAGCAATTTTTCTTATTGAATGTGAAATACCATGTTTGAAACTAGTCGTTGAAATTCTCCCTAACACCTATGCTGAAGAGAAATGTCTTTTGTATTTGATGCAATTAGATGAAACCCGTCGTGATGATGCCTCAGTCATTGAAACTCAAAAAAAGCGTGTCAAAGCCCAATATGACAAGCATGTCAAACCATGCATTTTTTCTGAAGGTGAACTAGTTCTTCTTTACGAGAAAGATCGTGATTTTCTAGGGGCCAGTAAATTCAAGCCCATGTGGCGGGGTTCTTATATTGTCAAACAAGTGTTGGAGAAAGGGGCTTATGAGCTGGTAGATTATGATGGAATTCCTTTGAGTGAACCCAAAAATGGGCTTTACTTAAAGAAGTACTATGCTTAAATCATTTTTGCATGAGTACTGAGTACTATGTATTTTTAGTGTATCATACTCTTGTGTGCTTTTTCATTGTTTGGTTTCACC
>JZKD02S1645360.1:122025-140402 GCA_000966675.3 Picea glauca
AACCAATCTTCCAAACTCTCTAGGGTTTTCATCCCAAGAGATAAATCCACAAGAGCTCTCTCAAATTTGTTTTTAGAAAATAATATATTCATAATGAGAGAGGGCATGTAATTTTCTTGATTTGGCTAGTCTAGGAAACTCTTCTAATGGGTGTGTATGATTAATTGTTTACAACATATAAATGAGCATACAAATAATAATTGCAACAAAAGACTGCAAAGATTATATTATGATATCTCTGTGGAGTACAAATGTCAAATGTGGATGAATAAAATAAATCACTCGGCTAGATCAATGAAAAGAGGATCTTAGTCAAAATACAATAATCAAACTAAAAAATAATACCCGATAATAGAAGAACATTGCAGGATCAATTGATGAGGTGTAAGATTTGTTGCAAGATAAAAAAACTCATACAACATCTGCTGCAAGTCTGGAAAGTTTTCCCTGGTGGCTAGACCTCTTGGATCTACCTGGAAACTGTCCTAAATAGTGCTCCATCCTATCTCTCTCGGTCTTGGTGACTGACCAGCCCTCTATTGGTATGTATGGATCCTGGATGAATCCCCTTGGGGAAATGTGGCCCCTCTGCTACTGGAAAATTGTGCCCTAGTGATTCCACCATCGGAATCGACTGATATGTGTGTCAAACTGATCGTCCTGGACTACTGTGAAATGGGCCAGAAGGATTTCCATGGATATGATTTGATGATCGCTTGGGAACCCTAGATGTGTCCTCCCAGAGTATCGCAACCTTAACAGTTGGAAAATGCACCCTAGATGATTTCTCCATCAGAATCTAACAAGAAATTGGGAAAAAGATGTTCCTTGCCTTCCTCTCAACTAGGTTGGAAGGGAATCTCTGGATTCTCCCTGGATGGGACAATTCGACTTGATACCTCCTTAGAAACTGTGCCCTCACCTTGAATAAGTGAGTTTTTGCTACCGAAACCTGTATAACTACTACTGAAGATTGATGGAAGACCTATGTGATCTCCCCAGTGACTAGGGTGTGTCTCTCGACACTGAAATTAGCCACTAGTGTATTCCTCTTGGAATCCACTGAGCTACCTCTCCTGAGATGTACCTCTCTCCTCAATGAAAAGTCAAAATCTGCATAATGATGAATTAGGTCATTGTACCTTCTCGTATAGCTGCCCAAAACACTAATTTGTTGTTGAATCTAATTTTAGCTCATCCATTCTATTTTTAGCTCAGGTTGGCTTAAAAGCACTTTTAGCTCAATGTCACTTTCAAATTATAACATCCTTGGCTGGAATGACCTCTAGTAACCTTGCTTACCCATTTTTGGCCTTGGCTATAGTCTAACGAGGTTGTTTAGACCATTAATCCTCCTCTGCTGAGCTCCTATTTGGAAAGGTACATTACAATCCTCCCTTCCCGAAATTGCTTGTCCTCAAGTAATACGAATCCAGGGTGATGCAACACCTGCTCACTCTCCCAAGTAGCATCCTCTACTAGAATCCCTCTCCATCTGATCAAATACTCTCTGATGACCCTACTTAGTTTACGCTCTCGAAACTCCAGTACCTCCTCGGGAACTAACTCCAACTATCCCTCCTCATCCAATGGGGGAAGCTCCTCTAATGTGTCGATGAATTGTTCCACCACCTTCTTGAGGCAAGACACATGGAACACATTATGAATCTTTCTCCCCTATGGAAGCTATAGCTCATAAGAAACCTCACCTACTCGTCGCATGATCCTGTAAGGGCCATAAAATATGGGATTGAGATTCTTGGCCCCACTCTTATTTAAAGATGAATGTCTGTAAGGTTGGAGTCTCAAGAAAACCAAATCCTCAACCTCAAAGATGCGCTCTATCCCATGCCTATCCACACTCATCTTTTGTTGATTATGTGCTCTCTGTAGGTTCTCTTTTAGCAATTTGAGAATCTCTTGATTCTTTGTGATCCAATCCTTGGTCTTGGATCTCTTCTCTCCCCGAAAAATAAGTCTACCAAATTGGGAGCATCATACCCGTACAATGCTCGGAAGGGTGTCATACCAATGGACATGTGGAAAGTGGTGTTGTAGCAATGCTCTCCTAAATATAGCCACCTGACCCATGTTCTTTGTTGTCCACCCACATAGTTCCTCAAATACCCTTCAACCCACTTGTTGATGATATCGGTCACCTGTCTAAGGGTGATAGTTGGTGTTGGGTGTCAACTTTGTCCCCACCAATATAAACAACTCCCTCTAGAATGTCCCAATAAATCGACTGTCCCTATCACTAATGATGTTCCTCGGCAACCCGTGAAGTCTGAAGAACTCTCTGAAGAATAACTCAACTACCTGAACTGTGTTATATTATTTTGGTATGGCATAGAAGTGAGAAAACTTCGTCAATTTGTTGATCACTACATAGATGCAGTCCTTACCCAAGACCTTGGGTAGGCCCGTGATGAAGTCCGTCAATATGCTCTCCCATTTCTACTCTGGAATGGGGAGTGACTGAAACACTCACTGATGTACCTCATAACAACATGCTTGAGGCCCTTCCATGAAAACCTCTCTCTGATCTTCCTGTAGGTTTTGACTAGCCAAGTTCCACCCAACTGTAGAACAGAACAACCAAATTACTTGCTTTGTTCAACCCCTAGCCTGACCATGATTCCATAAGGGCGAATTGAAATGATCCTCTTTTGCTATAGTCCTCCTTTCAGATTAGAAAATTCCCTTGCATCACACTAAACAGAGTTCATAACAACAAGTAATATCCTTTCCCCCAACATACTAAGTAGCATCATGCCTCCCCCATATGTTGTATATCATGAGCATCTTGTGCCTAGGTCTATTTCCCTCCTTGGGAATTTTCACAGCTTTACAAATCCTTGATTTTCAGGGGCTTCTAGTGGGTCAAATTCCTCATTTTCCACTTGTAAAAATCAGCCCTGAGGTAACTCAAGTTTGTTCCCCACTCATGGAGTCATGGTCAGTTGTTTTCAACCTAGTTGTTCCATTTGTCTTCAAATAATTAATATATAAAAATATTTGTTTTTTACATGTGTCACAATCAAAGAGTTAGTTGGGCAAATCAAATCCTTCCCCAACAGTCATAAATAATTAATTACAATAATCAAATTCCACATTCAGATTTGCCATAAATGGAAAAACATTCCAAATACGAATTTGCCAAAAATGGAAATTTCTTCCTAAGTGCACATAGAATTTTAAAGATTAATTATTTTTGGGGTTATTACATATTTGGTCCTTCAACTATTACTTAACCATCATCTAATCAACCATGAACTACCATGAACTACTTCAAAATTGAAACTACCTGGAACAGGCAAGTTCCACCCAACCATAGCATAGAACCGCCAAATTACCCGCGTCGTTCACCCCCTAGCCTGACCATGAGTCCATAAGGGAAAATTGAAATGATCCTCTTTTGCTGCAGTCCTCCTTTTGGATCAGAAAATTCCCTTGCAGCACACTAAACAATGTTCATAACATCAAGTAATATCCTTTCCCCCAACATATTAAGCAGTGTTCTGCCTCCCCCATATGTTGTATATCATGAGAATCTTGTGCCTAGGTCTTTTTCCCTCCTTAGGAATTTTTGTAGCTTTACAAATCCCTGATTTTCAGGGGCTGCTAGTGGTCAAATTTCTTATTTTCCACTTGTAAAAATCAGCCCTGAGGTAACTCAAGTCTGTTCCCCACTCATTGAGTCATGGTTAGTTGTTTTCAACCTGGCTGTTCCATTTGTCTTCCAACAATTAATATATAAAAATATTTGTCTTTTAAATGTGTCACAATCAAAGAGTTAGTTGGACAAATCAAATCCTTGCTCAACAGTCATAAATAATTAATTACAATAATTAAATTCCAAATTCAGATTTTCCATAAATGCAAAAATTACCAAATACGAATTTGTTAAAAATGGAAATTTATTCCTAAGTGCACATAGACTTTTAAAGATCAATTATTTTTGGGGATATTACATATTTGGTCCTTGAACTGTTACTTAACCATGATTTAATCAACCATGAACTACCATGAACTACTTCAAAATTGAAACTAAATCCAAAATTGAAGGTAGTTGCTTTGTTTTGAGTGGTAATTTAATTTGCACTAAAATATATATTTGAAGTAGTTGAAACTAGTTTTTTTGTTTTCTACATTCCTTGAGTTATGCAGGGGCTTGGTACAAGTACTTATAAATATGGGAAAAAATTGATGATGGACTCTTGGATTACTTGAATGAAGATGGCTATAAGAGATTCTTACATTGGTTTTTATTATTATTTAAATTTAATCTCTCCAAGATAGGATTGTTGAAACATGAATAAATCCGCATCATATTGAATACATCTTTTGATACTCGGTAACCAAAGGTAATAAGGATTCATTTAGGGAATATATATAATAAAAAAATACTCTAGTTNTTGATACCATTGATATGGTTTTATATCAAAATTCAAAGTTGCTATGTGAATCCTTTGCTTATCATTGATAATATTAATATGAAGTTAAAAATATTTCTCTATTTGGTTCGCCCAAGTAAAGACCTATGTTCCATCAAATTTCAACCTTGGAAAGGTTGTCACCCTTAGGAACCCATCCATAATTATCTCCACTATTAGAGTTAAATCCACCTAAAGAATTATTATTATTAGAAGGTTGTTCAACATGAATACTAACCTTATTTTCATGAGTCTCTTCGGTTATAGTGTCACATTTAGAAATCCTCCCCTCTAGGTTTTGTATGATAGTTGACATGGAATTTTGTAATTCTTCCATATTTTTATCCACCTTTTTTTCCAGTTCATCCATCTTATTTTCCATTTGACAACTATTTTCATCCATCTTGTTTTCCATTAGAACCTTATTTTCATCCATCTTCTTTTCCATATGTGCACTATTTTCATTCACCTTCTTGATCCAGGTGGATATCAGTGGCCACCCACCTTTTCCAACTGGCTCAAAACAATTTTCTAACAATTTTGGCAATTTACTATTTTTAGCAGTTTTAACTTCCACGGCCATTTTGAGGGCCTAAATGAAGGTTTTTCGGGATCGAGCTTCTCAATGATAGTTGAAGGCATGGTTTAGCCCCAAAAATGAATATCCTTGATGGTACCTTTCCCACATGCTATCATATGCCTAAAAAAGAGATCGTATGCAAAAGTTACGACCTCAGGAAGTTGATGTACTAACTTACCTTGACGGGGCCCACATGACTTTTGGCGCTTTGTCTCCTAGGGTTAGGTTTTTGGATGTATAGGGTTTTTGGCATTCCTGTTTATTGTAAAAAATCCTTCCAAGCCTCATTGTAATCATCTTCTTGCGAATGAGTGCAACCGTCACATCTCTTCTCAGAGATAAGTCGCCACCATTCCAACAAGCTTGTTTCCGCTGCATTTTACAGTTTCATCTTATTTCCTTATTGAATAAAAAGCCAGTTTTACTGTATCTTTGTTAATTTGTGTTAAGAAACTGTTAATAATCTGTATTCATTTCGTTCTTCTCATAAAATTTGGATCACTTCTTTTCCATCTATGCACTATTTTCATCCATCTTATTTTACAACTATTCCATTTGGTAAAAGATATCTTATTTTTCTTCTTCAATAACAATTGAGTTCTTTGGCAGTTTCTTTGGTGAAGAAAATTTTGGAGCACCCTTTGGAGCCATGTGAAAAAATACTTCTCTTTTCATATTTANGTAACCTTATTATTAGCTTGAATATGATGAACAAATTTCATAGCTTCCATAATATTTTTAGGATGTTTTAGGAAAATCTTATGTTTAATGTCTTCTTTTAATCCACCCATCTAAGATTCCAAAATATTTCCATCACTTATGTTATCCACCCTGGTGGCCAATACCTGAATTTATGAATTATAATATTCAATATCACCCAAGTGATTGATTCTTGTCAATTGATTGAAGTGATCTTATTCCAAAACTTCCCCATATTGTACTTCTATATCCCTTGTAAATAAACCCCAAGTATAATAATAAGAATGAGGATTCCTTTCAACCGCTCATTGATACCATTGATATGGTTTTATATCAAAATTCAAAGTTGCTATGTGAATCCTTTGCTTATCATTGATAATATTAATATGAAGTTAAAAATATTTCTCTATTTGGTTCGCCCAAGTAAAGACCTATGTTCCATCAAATTTCAACCTTGGAAAGGTTGTCACCCTTAGGAACCCATCCATAATTATCTCCACTATTAGAGTTAAATCCACCTAAAGAATTATTATTATTAGAAGGTTGTTCAACATGAATACTAACCTTATTTTCATGAGTCTCTTCGGTTATAGTGTCACATTTAGAAATCCTCCCCTCTAGGTTTTGTATGATAGTTGACATGGAATTTTGTAATTCTTCCATATTTTTATCCACCTTCTTTTCTAGTTCATCCATCTTATTTTCCATTTGATAACTATTTTCATCCATCTTGTTTTCCATTAGAACCTTATTTTCATCCATCTTCTTTTCCATATGTGCACTATTTTCATTCACCTTCTTGATCCAGGTGGATATCGGTGGCCACCCACCTTTTCCAACTGGCTCAAAACAATTTTCTGACAATTTTGGCAATTTACTATTTTTAACAGTTTTAACTTCCGCGGCCATTTTGAGGGCCTAAATGAAGGTTTTTCGGGATCGAGCTTCTCAATGATAGTTGAAGGCATGGTTGAGCCCCAAAAATGAATATCCCTGATGATACCTTTCCCACATGCTATCATATGCCTAAAAAAGAGATCGTATGCAAAAGTTACGACCTCGGGAAGTTGATGTACTAACTTACCGTGACGGGGCCCACATGACTTTTGGCGCTTCATCTCCTAGGGTTAGGTTTTTGGATGTCTAGGGTTTTTGGCATTCCTGTTTATTGTAAAAAATCCTTCAAAGCCTCATTGTAATCATCTTCTTGCGAATGAGTGCAACCGTCACATCTCTTCTCAGAGATAAGCCGCCAACATTCCAACAAGCTTGTTTCCACTACATTTTACAATTTCATCTTATTTCCTTATTGAATAGAAAACCAGTTTTACTGTATCTTTGTTAATTTGTGTTAAGAAACTGTTAATAATCTGTATTCATTTCGTTCTTCTCATAAAATTTGGATCACTTCTTTTCCATCTATGCACTATTTTCATCCATCTTATTTTACAACTGTTCCATTTGGTAAAAGATATCTTATTTTTCTTCTTCAATAACAATTGAATTCTTTGGCAGTTTCTTTGGTGAAGAAAATTTTGGAGCACCCTTTGGAGCCATGTGAAAAAATACTTCTCTTTTCATATTTATCGCAAATGATCCAAGAGGATCTCCACACAAGGATTCATTAATTTGCACACCATGGAGAAGGTCATTAAAATGATTGATTGATGATAGGTGACAAAGTTTAAAAGGAATTATTAATTCTCATAAATGATTCATTTAAATTGTAAAAATGATTAATACTTTANACTAGAGAGTGGTCTCCCCAAGTGTTGTTCTTAGTGTACTATTGCAATAAGACATAAAAATAACTTATCTAAGTCTAGTTTCAAGTATACCTAGGGGACTTCCTATATACCCAAAGGTACATGGAAGTGATATTCCATCTATAGGTACTATCTAATGCAGTACGACTCAAAAGGGTACCAACATGGGCTACATGGGTTTCCAATCAGGTGGCGAAACAATGTGTTTCCAACCATGTGAAATCATGTGTATTTCCTACGTGTGTTTTTCACCAACCATAATTTTACCGACTTAATGATAGATCCTATTTTATTTAAAGACACCAAGACACGTCTCTATTTTTTTTTTTAAATGAGCTTTCTAACAATGGAAAAAACTCTTAAATCAGTAGAAAATAACTTGTGCAAAAACCATAACTTCCACAAGAAATATATCATAAAATATAATGACTCAAAATATGAAAAATTTTCCAGATGTACTTCACTGTGTTAACTTATGATTCTAAAATTTTGATATTCTAAAAATTCATTGAAAAAAAGTTACAACAAAAATTCCAAGGTAATTGATTTTAGCATTAGTCACAAACCTTATCTTCCATGCACTATATATCCAAAAGTATAGAAAAACACAACTTGAAATTTTGACCAACTGTACTATGATATTTCTCCTCAGACTCCAAATTGGAAACTTGATGCAGCCCCCCTCCCCTTCAGGGTTCTGCGACCTCCCAGTCACTAGATCATTCAATCTCCTCGAGTTGGGACAACTCTTTGGTCCTTGCTGGCACCTTCACTCTTCAAATCCACAGGTCCTCTCACAAAAACCCACCTGCGTGGCTAAGCACCCAAGTGCGAGCTTCTACTCCACGTGGTCATGGGTTGTGACCGCATGCTTATGAAAAAGGTGTATCGCGAGTTCGTGTATCAGTATTTCTTGGAATGAGTCTCCTCAATCCTATCGACATTCGATTACTGATGAGGGTTGAGCATTGGTTAGCTCCCATTGAGTCTTTCCCCACGTGACCACCACCTGTGACCATCGATTGAGCCCAAAAAGGCTTGTCGCATTTCACGACCTTCGGACTTCCACGTATGAGTCCACTCTAACTCTCCAATCCTTGATTTCCGAGACGAGCTAATATTCCCTGGCTCTCCCTTTTTTCTCCTTCTAGGTGACCCTTACCTATGACCTGGGGCTACTCCTCCAAGCACATCGGGACTTCACATTTCACGAGATTGAAGCTCAACCGTCACGCTTAACTTTAGAAAACCCGATCCTCAAACCTCTGATATTTCCTTAACCTAGATCGACGGTCATTATTCTCTCATGATATGACGACTTAGATCCTATGATGAGTTTGGACCTCGCAAGTCCTCAACTCTACTCCTTGGACCCTCTCTATTAGCGAGTCAAAAAAANTAATGTTAATGTTTCCTTGAAATTGATGTAAAAGGTTGTCATTAGCCACTCTTAAGTGATGATGAGAGTGAAGGCATTTTTTTTTATGCCTAAGCATTGTTGGCAACATTGTAAGGGGTCCTGTAGCCATTGTTGAGTGAGAGGCATTGTTTTTGTCTAAGGCTTGTTTGGAAATAATTGTAAACTCGTCCATGAGTGTTTTATAAACTCTTGGAAAGTATGGTATTGCTTTGAAATTTTCACAATTATGATCATGTATTATCAACTACATATTTGCATTGATGCAAGTGTTGGCATCACCATCCTCATTTTGAAGTAAAAAAGTGAAGGAGAAGAAGGGTGCGACATTTCATAGACATTTGTTATGCAGATGAAGGAATCAACTACAAATTTTAATTAATGCAAGTGTTTTCATTGACATCCTCATTCTGAAGTACAAAGGTGAAGGAGAATAAGGGTGCGACTTTTCAGAGACATTTTTTATGCAAATCGAGTAGTGGGGAAGTGCATTGCGAAGTGTAAGACTCTTCCTAGAAGTTGGTTGCGAAGATTCAAGTCACAGTTTCTGTCTATACTTTCAGAGGAACACAAGTAATTTTTGTGGGGAGGTATGATCCAGGAGGATCTCCACACAAGGATTCATTACTTTGCACACCATGGAGAATACCATTAAAATGATTGATTGATGATAGGTGAGAAAGTTTAAAAGGAAAAATTAAGGCTCATAAATGATTCATTTAAATTGTAAAAATGATTAATACTTTAAATGAATGTGAGAAACTCATATATTATTCATTCAAATTGAAAAAACGAAGTGAGCGAAATCACTCAGGTATTTTTCATTTAATTTGTAAAAAGGGAAATTAGTTTTGTGTGAGAATACACCTCACAAATTAGTTTCCTATTTTTAAGGGGAAATTAGTTTTATGGGAGAATCCACCTCACAACTAGTTTTTCTATTCTCAAGAAGAGTATGAGAGTCTCATAGGTTGGTTTGGGATTCTTCCTCATTTTATCACAAGTGGTTTCCTAGTCTCAAGGAGAAGTTAAGAGTCTCATAGGTTGGCTGAGATGCTTTCTCATTTTTTTCCTTGAGTTGTTATTTAGATCCTAAATTTGTGGATCTTGTATCCTTGAATTATGGAGGGAGGGAAACTATATAAATTCCTTATGTAAGCATTATGAGGAGGCTCCCTTTAGGCCCCTTGGAGAGAGAGATATTTTCATTGTGAGGAATGCAATCCTTCTAGTGTATGAAGAAATGTCACTTATGTGAGAGACTTAAGTTCTTTGTGTAAGATAAGGCTACTATGGGTTTCATCTCTGTAAGGAGAATGTACCACATTTTGTGAAAAGGTTTCAGACCTGGCTAAAGGAAGGATGATAAAATGATTCGTATTCCAAGTGGATCTAGAGATGTAGCTAGGACATCTGGTGAACTCCGTTAACACATGTGTGTCAAATTATATGTGTGAGTTTTGTTTGCATTCTCGCTTGATTAAGTAGAGATTAAATTACACATATGCACATAATTATGATAATTTTTCTCACATTCATATGAAATTATTAATGATTATTTTCTCATGTTCACATGCTATTAAGCGTTAGTAAAATATCCTCATTGTACAATTTTTGTAGAGAAATATCTCACATAAATTCTCAAATCAACAAATTATGGTTATCCTTCAGGAGTGGGCTCACTGAAAAAGGTTACAGGGTCCTAAGGACATGGGAGTGTTGGATCCTATATCTCTCTGATACATGTGTAGGGTCCAACAATAATACTTAGCCCCATATATTAGGGGAATAACTAAAGATGCTCAATTACRCCCTTAGCCATACTACTCGACTACCCAGGTACTAGAGAGTGGTCTCCCCAAGTGTTGTTCTTAGTGTACTATTGCAATAAGACATAAAAATAACTTATCTAAGTCTAGTTTCAAGTATACCTAGGGGACTTCCTATATACCCAAAAGTACATAGAAGTGATATTCCATCTATAGGTACTATCTAATGTAGTACTACTCGAAAGGGTACCAACATGGGCTACATGGGTTTCCAATCAGGTGGAGAAACAATGTGTTTCCAACCATGTGAAATCATGTGTATTTCCTACGTGTGCTTTTCACCAACCATAATTTTACCGACTTAATGATAGATCCTATTTTATTTAAAGACACCAAGACACGTCTCTATTTTTTTTTTAAATGAGCTTTCTAACAATGGAAAAAACTCTTAAATCAGTAGAAAATAACTTGTGCAAAAACCATAACTTCCACAAGAAATATATCATAAAATATAATGACTCAAAATATGAAAATTTTTCCAGATGTACTTCACTATGTTAACTTATGATTCTAAAATTTTCATATTCTAAAACTTCATTGAAAAAAAGTTACAACAAAAATTCCAAGGTAATTGATTTTAGCATTAGTCACAAACCTTATCTTCCATGCACTATGTATCTAACAGTATAGAAACACATAACTTGAAATTTTGACCAACTGTACTATGATCTTTCTCCTCAGACTCCAAATTGGAAACTTGATGCAGCCCCCCTCCCCTTCAGGGTTCTGCGACCTCCCAGTCACTAGATCATTCAATCTCCTCGAGCTGGGACAACTCTCTAGTCCTTGTTGACACCTTCACTCTTCAAATCCACAGGTCCTCTCACAAAAACCCACCTGCGTGGCTAAGCACCCAAGTGCGAGCTTCTACTCCACGTGGTCATGGGTTGTGATCGCATGCTTATGAAAAAGGCGTATCGCGAGTTCGTGTATCAGGATTTCTTGGAATGAGTATCCTCAATCCTATCGACAGTCGATTACTGATGAGGGCTGAGCGTTGGTTATCTCCCATTGAGTCTTTCCCCACGTGACCACCACCTGTGACCACCGGCTGAGCCCAAAAAGGCTTGTCACGTTTCACGACCTTGGGACTTCCACGTATGAGTCCACTCTAACTCTCCAATCCTCAATTTCTGAGATGAGCTAATATTCCTTGGCTCTCCCTTTTGTCTCCTTCTAGGTGACCCTTACCTATGACCTAGGGCTACTCCTCCAAGCACATTGGGACTTCGCATTTCACGATATTGAAACTCAACCACCACGCTTAACTTTCGAAAACCCGATCCTCAAACCTCCGATATTTCCTTAACCTAGATCGACGGTCATTATTCTCTCATGATATGACGGATTAGATCCTATGATGAGTTCGGACCTCGCAAGTCCTCGACTCTTCTTATTTGACCTTCTCTATTAGCGAGTCAGCAAAATGCTAGTCTCTCACCACGTGTCCCTCCAAAATGGATGGCCATGATGACATCAGGACAATCAATGGCTATGATCCTTTCGGGAGTTCGCATTTCGTGAGACCTCACAGACTTCCCTTTGANCCGACTTAATGATAGATCCTATTTTATTTAAAGACACCAAGACACGTCTCTATTTTTTTTTTTAAATGAGCTTTCTAACAATGGAAAAAACTCTTAAATCAGTAGAAAATAACTTAGGCAAAAACCATACTTCCACAAGAAATATATCATAAAATATAATGACTCAAAATATGAAAATTTTTCCAGATGTACTTCACTGTGTTAACTTATGATTCTAAAATTTTCATATTCTAAAACTTCATTGAAAAAAAGTTACAACAAAAATTCCAAGGTAATTGATTTTAGCATTAGTCACAAACCTTATCTTCCATGCACTATATATCCAAAAGTATAGAAAAACATAACTTGAAATTTTGACCAACTGTACTATGATATTTCTCCTCAGACTCCAAATTGGAAACTTGATGCAACCCCCCTCCCCTTCGGGGTTTTGTGACCTCCCAGTCACTAGATCATTCAATATCCTCGAGCTGGGACAACTCTATGGTCCTTGCTGGCACCTTCACTCTTCAAATCCACAGGTCCTCTCACAAAAACCCACCTGCGTGGCTAAGCACCCAAGTGCGAGATTCTACTCCACGTGGTCATGGGTTGTGACCGCATGCTTATGAAAAAGGCGTATCGCGAGTTCGTGTATCAGGATTTCTTGGAATGAGTCTCCTCAATCCTATCGACAGTCTGTTACTGATGAGGGCTGAGCGTTGGTTAGCTCCCATTGAGTCTTTCCCCATGTGACCACCACCTGTGACCATCGGCTGAGCCCAAAAAGGCTTGTCGCGTTTCACGACCTTGGGACTTCCACGTATGAGTCCACTCTAACTCTCCAATCCTCGATTTCCGAGACGAGCTAATATTCCTTGGCTCTCCCTTTTGTCTCCTTCTAGGTGACCCTTACCTATGACCTGGGGCTACTCCTCCAAGCACATCGGGACTTCGCATTTCACGAGATTGAAGTTCAACCGCCACGCTTAACTTTCGAAAACCCGATCCTCGAGCCTCCGATATTTCCTTTACCTAGATCGACGGTCATTATTCTCTCATGATATGACGACTTAGATCCTATGATGAGTTCGGACCTTGCAAGTCCTCGACTCTGCTCCTTTGACCTTCTCTATTAGCGAGTCAGCAAAATGATAGTCTCTCACCACGTTTCCCTCCAAAATGGATGGCCATGATGACATCAGGACAATCAATGGCTATGATCCTTTCGGGAGTTCGCATTTCGTGAGACCTCACAGACTTCCCTTTGACCCTTTCAAGTTGTGAGTCAGTGAAACGTTGTGCGCTTTTCACACACCCTCTCTGATGGATGGTTCCAATGGGTTCAAAACTTCCCCCGTGCGACTTCCTCCAGATCCAATGGCTGTTGGTTCACACGCCAGATCTGATGGCTCGGATATGTTTTCCTCCTGTGCTTACTTCTTTCTACCTGGACAAGGATTCAATGGTCTAGATCTTCCCTGTGACTGATCTACAACCACTGTACCTTCTCTCCTAAACTTCTGCCTTCTCCCAGACTTAGAATATTTCTCATGGTTCAGAGACTCGATCTTCGCCCCTCTTGCAAATCCAACTTCTAGATCTCGCTAACACTTGTAGAAAGTGCTATCTCTTCTGATATTTATCCCTTGGAAGTATTTTGATATCCCACACACACCTTGCATTCTATGGATTTCGAATAACTCAGTTCGAAGGATTTTCTTGCCAAGAAAATTCTTCTCGCCCACCTGACGTTCTTTTGCACTGGCTCTCCAAAGCTTGTTGGCTCCTTGATGTTGTGCACACCTTACACCTGATATGAGTTTCTTTTGTTCTCTCTAAACTTCTCTCTGATTCAATCCTAGACTTAGTCGACACACTCCTTGCATTTGAGATGCACACCTTGCATACAAGTATCATAATAGAAATGATTGAAACTCAACTAGCTTCGACACAAACTCATATAGTTAATCTCTCGAACACTCGTACATGAAATGAACTATAACAAATCATACACACAGAATAAAATTCATTCAATCAAACATGAAATGAACACAGTCCAAGGATTTGGGACAATTTCTGTCTGCTCTATTCATTCATGCAAAACAAAATACATAGTGTTTCTGCTATTCTACTCTACCCTACTCCTCTCTCTATTTTGTCTCTTACATTCTCTATCTTACAATGCTATACTGAAAAAACTATCTAAGGACTGCTCCATGATCTCTCTCATCCTATTATGAAATCTATCATTTCAAATTTAAAGTTATTACCTACTATGTTCCATTACAATAATTACTAGTTATTTCCAAATAGAGTTGACACTCCATATCTACATTTTCTTACAGTCCTTCCAGACTTTACAAAAAAGTTACATTTAAAGTTGTTTTTTACAAAATATCTCAACAACCAATTAAATTCTGATTTAAATGCTTGATTTGAAGTTTTTTCATTGTTGAGATGTCATTTGTTTGTTTCCACACATGCATTGTTGACCTTGAAGGTGATGCTCCTGCATCATACTCCTATGGTTAAAAATTTTCATGGACTCTTGTCCATGAGCTCCTGCACTGTCTTTCCATGCTTCAAATTATCAAGTTCTGTGACCCAACTTGCATCTTCCATTGGATGATCTCTCCACTTCACTAAGTATTCAGGATATCTCTTTCTCTTGGTTTTTTTTCCATCCCTCTATTCGATATTTCTCCATTTGAGGTTTTTCTGCTGTGGGCAATTTCTCTTCCCACTGAATTTGTTTTTGATCATCTGATTCTTTTACTTCATCTCTCCTATAAGGATACAGGTTTGCAACATTGAATATTGACGATATCCCAACATTGTCTGGCAACTCAATCTCATAAGCATTGGCTGCGAATTTTCTGAGAATCCTACATGGTCCTATCTTTTTCATCTTTAACTTGTTGTACGTTCCCCTTGGAAACCTCTCTTTTCTCAAATGAACTAAAACTTCATCTCCAATTTTGAATTGAACTTCTCTCCTCTTTTGATAAACTCTGCTCTTGTATTTATGACTATTGTCTTGTAGCTTCTCTTTGACTCTGTCACGGAGTTTCTGCATTTCTGTTGCAAAATCCTCTGCTCTAGCACTTATGAACTCATCTTGATTCAAATCTCTCAAATCTGTAATCCCTCTTGGTTGTATACCATACACAATTTCAAATGGGCTTTTTCCTGTGCTCCTATTCACTGAATTGTTGAATGCAAATTCTGCTTGTGACAAAATCTAATCCCATTGTCGACCTTGCTCAGTCACTAAACTTCTCAACATGTTTCCGAGACTTATGTTTACTACTTCAGTCTGTCCATCTGTCTGGGGGTGATATGCTTAACTAAAGGATTAGTTCATCCCCATTCTCTTCCATACAATTCTCCAAAAGTGTCCTACAAATTTGGTGTCCCTGTCTGAAACTATGCTCCTTGACAATCCATGTAGTCTTACTACTTCTCTGAAAAACAAATTGGTGATGTGTGTGGCATCGCTTTTCTTATGGCATGGTATGAGATGTGCCATTTTTGAGAATTTGTCTACCACAATAAATATGGAATCACTCCCTTTTTGAGCTCTAGGAANAGTCTCTCACCACGTGTCCCTCCAAAATGGATGGCCATGATGACATCAGGACAATCAATGGCTATGATCCTTTCGGGAGTTCGCATTTCGTGAGACCTCACAGACTTCCCTTTGAACCTTTCAAGTTGTGAGTCAGTGAAACGTTGTGCGCTTGTCACACACCCTCTCTGATGGACGGTTCCAATGGGTTCAAAACTTCCCCCGTGCGACTTCCTCCAGATCCAATGGCTGTTGGTTCACACGCCAGATCTGATGGCTCGAATATGTTTTCCTCCTGTTCTTACTTCTTGCTACCTAGACAAGGATTCAATGGTCTAGATCTTCCCTATGACTGATCTACGACCACTATACCTTCTCTCCTAAACTTCTGCCTTCTCCCAGACTTAGAATATTTCTCATGGTTCAGAGACTAGATCTTCGCCCCTCTTGCAAATCCAACTCCTAGATCTCGCTAACACTTGTAGAAAGTGCTATCTCTTCTGATATTTATCCCTTGGAAGTATTTTGATCTCCCACACACACCTTGCATTCTATGGATTTTGAATAACTCATTTCGAAGGATTTTCTTGCCAAGAAAATTCTTCTCGCCCACCTGACGTTCTTTTGCACTGGCTCTCCGAAGCTTGTTGGCTCCTTGATGTTGTGCACACCTTACACCTGATATGAGTTTCTTTTATTCTCTCTAAACTTCTCTCTGAGTCAATCCTAGACTCAGTCGACACACTCCTTGCATTTGAGATGCACACCTTGCATACAAGTATCATAATAGAAATGATTGAAACTCAACTAGCTTCGACACAATCTCATATAGTTAATCTCTCGAACACTCATACATGAAATGAACTATAACAAATCATACACACAGAATAACATTCATTCAATCAAACATGAAATGAACACAGTCCAAGGATTTGGGACAATTTCTGTCTGCTCTATTCATTCATGCAAAACAAAATACATAGTGTTTCTGCTATTCTACTTTGCCCTACTCCTCTCTCTATTTTGTCTCTTACATTCTCTATCTTACAATGCTATACTGAAAAAACTATCTAAGGATTTCTCCATGATCTCTCTCATCCTATTATGAAATATATCATTTCAAATTTAAATTTATTACCTACTATGTTCTATTACAATAATTACTAGTTATTGCCAAATAGAGTCAACACTCCATATATACATTTTCTTACAGTCCTTCCAGACTTTACAAAAAAGTTACATTTAAAATTGTTTTTTACAAAATATCTCAACAACCAATTAAATTTTGATTTAAATGCTTGATTTGAAATTTTGTCATTGTTGAGATGTCATTTGTTTGTCTCCACACATGCGTTGTTGACCTTGAAGGCGATGCTCTTGCATCATACTCGTATGGTTAAAAAATTTCATGGACTCCTGTCCATGAGATCCTTCACTGTCTTTCCATGCTTCAAATTATCAGGTTCTGTGACCCAACTTGCATCTTCCATTGGATGATCTCTCCACTTCACTAAGTATTCAGGATATGTCTTTCTCTTGGTTTTTTTTCCATCCATCTGTTCGATATTTCTCCATTTGAGGTTTTTCTGCTGTGGGAAATTTCTCTTCCCACTAAATTTGTTTTTGATCATCTGATTCTTTTACTTCATCTCTCCTATAAAGATACAGGTTTGCAACATTGAATATTGACAATATCCCAACATTGTCTGGCAACTCAATCTCATAAGAATTAGCTGCGAATTTTCTGAGAATCCTACATGGTCCTATCTTTTTCATCTTTAACTTGTTGTACGTTCCCCTTGGAAACCTCTCTTTTCTCAAATGAGCTAAAACTTCATCTCCAATTTTGAATTGAACTTCTCTCCTCTTTTGATAAACTCTGCTCTTGTATTTATGAGTTTTGTCTTGTAGCTTCTCTTTGACTCTATCATGGAGTTTCTTCATTTCTATTGCAAAATCCTATGCTCTAGCACTTATGACCTCATCTTGATTCAAATCTCTCAACTCTGTAATCCCTCTTGGTTGTATACCATACACAATTTCAAATGGGCTTTTTCCTGTGCTCCTATTCACTGAATTGTTGAATGCAAATTCTGCTTGTGACAAAATCTAATCCCATTGTCGACCTTTCTCAATGACTAAACTTCTCAACATGTTTCCGAGACTTATGTTTACTACTTCAGTCTGTCCATCTGTCTGGGGGTGATATCCTGAACTAAAGGATTAGCTCATCCCCATCCTCTTCCATACAGTTCTCCAAAAGTGTCCTACAAATTTGGTGTCCCTGTCTGAAACTATGCTCCTTGACAATCCATGTAGTCTTACTACTTCTCTGAAAAAAAAATTGGTGATGTGTGTGGCATCGCTTTTCTTATGGCATGGTATGAGATGTGCCATTTTTGAGAATTTGTCTACCACAATAAATATGGAATCACTCCCTTTTTGAGCTCTAGGAAATCCCAAAACAAAATCCATACTGATTGCATCCCACGACCTTTCTAGAATTGGTAATGGTTGATACAAACTAGTGTTTTGTTGTCTTCCTTTTACATA
>JZKD02S1645371.1:15449-67145 GCA_000966675.3 Picea glauca
TAAAACATTACACCACTCAAACTATGAACACAACTCTGTTTCATAGGAAAAAATACAACACTCTCATAAGACAACAACACAGCGATGGAATAAAATAGCTAAAAATAGAAACTTCGATCATCTACTATTTGTTTATAGAAAAAACGATAAGATTAAACCCCCATAATCATCGTCGAGGAGCCGCCCAATAGAAAACATGGAAGGTAAAATAAAAAGACGCGGCAGGTGAAATCAAACAATTGAAAAAATTGACTTCACTTTTGGAGCGCATCAACCCAACCAAATGTCCTTGGATTGCCTAAAAACTAGGCATCGGTTATTTCAATCTCCCCCTTGATGTCAAGTTTTTTTAATTCCCAGCAGTAGTCTAAGATTTGCTAATTTATCATAGGAACTTCAACAACAAGGCCATTGTTGTTAAAAATATTACAAAAAAATCCTTCAAAAGTAGTCTTGTAGTTTTTAGAATTCAACTGCCCTATGATAATCAAGTTATGATTTAAACTTCGAGCAAACAAAGCATCAGGTATATACATAAAAAATCCATTCTTGACTTTTATGGAAAGGGTACCTTTTCCCCTTACTTCTGCCTCATTATCATTTCCAAAGTTTACTTTTCCCTTCACACTCTCATCTAACTTTACAAAAACAAAAATTATTTGTTGTCATGTGATTTGAGTAGCTGCTATATAAATACCATACAAAATCATCTTTGGAATCAAAACTGTTACATGTAAGAAGCAAAATTTGAGAGTTCTCACTTTCATCTTTACTAAAAATTTCTTGAGCGATGTCTCTTTTCTTCTTAAAACAATAGCTTTCAATGTGACCATATTTATTACAATAGTTGCAATGAAATTTACCTCTCGGAGGGTTGTTTCTTATTCCTCTACCACGACCTTCTCTTCCTATAAATATTCCATGACCTCTACCTCCTTTATTTGATGATGAAGGAAAACATAACCGTGATTCCTCGTAGTGGAATATTGTTCCTTCTTGTTGTCACCCTTCATATTTCTTTGGAAAGCATGATCTCGAGTTTCCTCATTCTTTTTTAACCCGTGTTAATGTACTTGAAGGATTCCAAACAGATCATCAAGTGTTAGCTCTGATAAATCCCTTGAATCCTCTATAGAAATAGTGACATGATCACTTTTTTTAGGAAGACTTCTCAAACAAATTTCAACAATCCTCCTATATTCAAGAGATTCATCGTGAGTATAAATAACATTCACAATATTTTGAACTCTAGTAATAAAAGACTCAATGATGCAAACCTCCACCACTGTTGAGGTTTGCATGACCTCTTGATCAAATATCGTTCATAGTAGGGAGTTGAATCAACTCTTGAGCTCTTGTTGAACCCTTGAAATTATATACCAAAGGCCTTATTTCTTTCCCTATGCACAAATTCAAATTCGCGAGGGTCCTAATACTCCAACAGAGTCTTCCACTTAATTGCAGACCAAAACCGTGGCCTAGTTTTCTACTTAGTAGAGAATTTGGGATTTCGGAGCTCCAGGCTCCGAGAGCTCCAACACCAACACATGATGTTCCTCTCGAACATCAAACTAGCGAACAACCAAATTGAGGGAGGGATCGACGGTCCTCATTACGTGCTGCAATCGATGATACAAAGAGGCTTCGAGACTCAGGGCTTCGAGAGTCCTGACCCAACAACTATGAAAATACATTGAATTCATGAAATTCGAAGTCACAAATCGGATGGATGTCACTCACCTTAGGTCAATGGTGGATATATACTCCGCGCTCCGGTCTTTGGAGCCTTCCACAACTCAATACGTCATATCCCCTGTAGTGTCGAACTAACGAAATCGTGAAGGGTGTGATCAACGTTCCACCTGTCCTTGTAAACAGACGATCAAGATCTACTTCCACCTTCGGGAGTTCTTGACCCAAATAGACTTGTACCTTCATTCCTCTGAAGTACCATATCCTTGGATTCCGAGATCTGTTAATATGTGGTTCTCTATGCCAATGGCTAAGATCCGTTTTGGGCTTCGAAAATTTGGGAATTCCACACACTTATACTACAACACCCCCAAATTGTCAAGTTGTCGGGCTTTTGGACAACGCTAGATCTGCGGACACATGTACTAATGACTAACCTCCCAAATTGATTTCGGGTCCTAAGACTTTAGGAAATTTTTGACCCAAAAATGACTCACCTAATGATTCTTCTAGAGTGCCAAGTGTCCAAACACACCATATTTTGACACATATTCCTAACGCCAATGGTCAAGGTTTTCTCTGGGCTTCGGAGCTTAGGGGTTTTCTCCTCCTGTCAGCATAATGGCCCAACTCTACTGAGGTGTCACACTCCCGAATCATGTGCGATCTATGGATGCTTGGCCTTATAACCGACACTTGAGATTTATTTCTGTCTTCGAGACTTCGGGAGACTTAGCCCCTCCACATTGAACACATGAAAGTGTCCGAATTTGAGAAGTACAAAGAATTAAAAGGGGTTAACAACGACGCTACTTACCTTGATCTAGTGGTTGTCGATCCTCATGCCCAGATCCGATGGATGGGATCTATACTCCTTCTCTAAGCGCTCTTTCTCCTATCTGAAGTTAAATATAATGGTCAATATAATACACCTTGCAGCTAATTCGACAATTGTTGTAGCTTCCTCTTATTGTGCAACTTCACTTCCTTTGAAAGGAGGATTTCTCGAAATTTTAAAAAGCTCGTCTTTGACTATGTTCATTGTAACACTCTCCCTTCTGAGATTTCGAATTTCTTGAGGTTTTCAAAGGGTCTTGGCCAGGGATGATTTTAAGGATGGAAATTTATTTTAAAATGTAGAAACCTTGGCGAATCTTACTAATACTTCATATGCCAACTATAAATGATTGGTGATATTTTTGTAAAAATATTCAAATTTATACGGATTTTATACAGTTTTTATAAAATTTTGGCGATTTTTAAGGTAAAATAATTTTATCCTATAGAATTTGGGTGAATCATTTTTAAAATAACGAATCTCATTTTTGGGAAAACCATGGAAAATTAGCCCATGAGGGAAATTTAGCCCCTAAAATCATCCCTAGTCTTGGCCATTTTTTCCTTAATAAATATTTTTTCCCTTTTGGAAGCAAGGAATTCTTTCTCCTAAGTTTTTTTCAAAACTTTAGTAGTATGTTGGCTTCGTGCACTCCTTGCACTCAACTCTCCTTGGATCTTAATGGTTTATGAAAACCGGATGTGCACTCCTTCCACAATTTGAACCTTAAAAGGTTCTTGACCTCTACACACCTTGCAGGAAATCTGTGCACACTTGCACCATCTCTCCTGAGCTTATAATTGCTCAAAATTCAAAGGGGTTTCTTCCCTTTGTTCCTTCAAATGGTTTTTTATTCCCTCCTCATAGTCACACTCTTCCTCTAGAGCTCTTCCAATACTTCAACAATGTGTTGGTTTCGTGCACTCCTTGCACCCAACTCTCCTCTTTGAGTCTTTGGACTGTGAAGACTCACTTGTACACTCCTTATGCTGGTTCCTCAGAGTGTTCAGTAACTCTAATGTGCACTCCTTACACAAACTTTCTGAGCTTAGGACATTTTTTGGTGTGTCCACCTAGAACGCTCCTCACATAACTCCTAAACGAATTCTCGCACACTCCTTGCACTAGCCTTTTAGAGTTTTCTAACAATTATGGTAGACAAAAACAACAATTTACCCTTTTAATAATTAAACCTTCATTACAATTTTACTTTAATTATTTATGCTTGAATTTTCTTTACCCCCTTCTTGTTACATGTCCATTTAGTTGTTTTTTTTTGTTCACAAGTTCTATTTAGACCTAGGTTTTAAACTCACTAGGCTTGGTGACATTTTTTAAGGGAAAAATTAGTTATTAAACTTTACTCATACCATCATTCATTTTACGGCCGACCGGGTCCTAAGGAGGCATAGTTTTCTAGGTACTAGGTCATTAACTCACCATAGTTAAAATTGTGATGTGCCCTTCAGGACGCACTACGCGCTCCAAGGGTGCCCCTTGCCTGCATTCTTTTTTTGTTTACGTGATGTTCCCTTCAAGACGCACTACGTTCTCCAAGGGTGCCACTCAACTCTTGACTGAATTTGGTAGATGTCAAACCCCTGAAGTTAATAATCTGTTAGGTGACCTTATGGGAGACTAAGGGCCTCTAAGGAATAAGGACCTTTCCTTATTGAGTGCCCCTTATAATCATCGTGACCGACTAGGTAATCGTTAACCTACATTTTGAGTCACGATGGGAGTGCTAGTAGGCTCTGGAAAGGCTATTGCCACACCTCTCCCTTAATCTCTCTGGTTTTCATGCGTGACCCCTTTAATCCAAATGTGAGTCTGGTTGGGAAGATATCATCATCCTGCATCCATCAATGAATCATGTCAGCTATAATCAAGAAACATCATAATATCTAGTCACGTCACATGTGTAATATCAAAACATTCAAACCATAACAGTCCACTCCCTGACTTGATCCAGAGTCCAAGGAGATCCATCGATGCCATCGACATCCTCTAATGTCCAAAGTCCTACACACTCAGGAGAACCCAATCAATAGCACATGTCGATATAGATATAGAAAAATAACATATCAACAGATCAACAACATCTCATAATCATAATCAAAGAAAGGCAATCGTATATGAACCGGATCACTTGTATGCAAGTGTCCTCAAAGAATAAGTCCAATCAGGTGTGTGCAAGAGCGAGATGTTACATACACCCCCTCTTGGTTTAAACTTTGTCCTGAAGTTTCATAGTATATAAGTGCCGAAATAAATCGTCTAACACTATCAATATGTCTAGATATCAAGCGAAAATAGAAACTATTGACACATATCATATGTGTCCTCCCAGGTCACCGAGTGCGAACTATAGTTGTCCCACGATACCTTGACTTGATATACTATTCGACGTCGTAGCTGTCAAATGCGATGGTTTAGAATGCGGATTGGCTCTGCCATGAGGGCACCCTCATCTGATACCTTCAAGGAACTCGTGTCAATCACATGTATAGGGCCACTAACATAATGTATCAAGACAGATACATGAAAAACATCCTGCATACGCCTCAAAGAATCAGGAAAATCTAGTCGATAGGCCATGGGCCCCTTCCTTTCCACAACCTCAAAAGGTCCCACGAACCTAGGAGAAAGTTTAACACCCTTTCCAAACTTGATAAAACTCTTATGAAGTTTCACTCGCAAGAAGACTCGATCGCCAACTTCATAACTACGGTCCACACAATGTGCATCGACATAAGTTTCATGTTGATCATGTGCTTCCTTTATCCTTTGTCTTATTGTTCGCATTTGTTCTTCCATTTCTTGAATTGCTTCAGGTCCTACCAGGACCCTATCCTTAAGCCGATCCCAACTCAAAGGCATTCGACATGGTATCCCGTAAAGAAACTCGAATGGAGCCATCTTAATGGTGCTTTGATAACTGTTGTTATATGCAAATTCTACCAGTGGCAAGAATTATTCCCAATGTTTATGTTGGTCCATTATGTAAATATGCAACATATCCTCCAATATTTAGTTCGTTCATTTGGTCTTCCCGTCTATCTCTGGGTGGTATGCAGTACTGAAGTTAAGTTGGGTTCCCAAGGCCTCTTGGAAACTAGTTCAAAATCGTCATGTAAACATCGATCCTCTATCAGATATAGTCCTCTTAGGCACACCATGCAGCCTCACAATCTCGCTGATGAAAAATCTAGCTATGTCAGGTGCCTGATACGTCGTACGCATAGGAATAAAATGAGAACTCTTCATTAGAGTGTCTACTACCACAAAAATCGAGTCGTGTCTCCTTGTTGTCAGTGGCAATCCAACAATTTAATCCATCAGAATTACCTCCCATTTCGATTCCGTAATGGCTTGTGTCTTTAGTAACTGATCCAAAAAGGATCCAGAGAAGGTTAAGACAACTCAGAACGCACAGAAGAAAATCAGAACACTTAGAATGGCTTCAGCAGGTAGAGAAAGGGAAAAAATTCAAAGTTCCTAAAACTTAGTAAAAATGGCATAATCGCAAAGAGTGCCTCTCAATATTTCTAACGGTGCAAACGGATCGTCAAACAGAGTTATAGATCAAAAGTTATAAGCGATCAAAGTTCAGTCAAACTTGGTCAAACAGGGAAAAGTCAAAGTGACACGTGGCACCACAAAAAGGGTGACACATGGCACATCTAGTTGAAAATATTACATGGCATGGAAGACACATGGGCACGTTCGGTGATGATACGTGTCGACTTCATTGACAAATAATATCGTTACAAGTGGCAATTTTTGTGGACCAATTATATGGTGCCACGTGGCCCAATCATGGGCTGCCACATGGCACCCCTCCAATGGTTGGAATATGAAAAAGTTTATTTCAACTCCCAAAGAGTCGAACTCATAACCTCCAAACAGCCTAGCGGACCTAGACATATGCACCAACCATTACATCATACAAAATTTTTCGTTTGAGATATGATTTAGTTGTTAATTAAATGTAAGGTCTGCATTAATGCGCCAAAAGGAGGGGCTAGGCCTTCGGTTCATGTGTTTTGAACCATGCAACTACACACCAACAAATATCATATGCCGCCCAACTATCCTCCAAGATTCACGTGCTCCATAACTATATGCCACGGGTTAGACTTTGGATAAGTGGGTTTTACAACAAACCACACGCATTAAAAATTATGCCCTACGCCCTATTTTAATGGGGTTTGTTTGTAATATTTTTTTTATATATGCAATATTCAAACAATATCTCAAATAAACCATGCCATACTATTGGAACGAATGGCCTAGATGCTAAGCAACCTTATCCAAGTGGATTTTTAAAAAGGGGTTGTAATTAATTATTTTTTTATGTAAAGATGCCCCTTTTGGGTTATAAAAAGGGGGTTCATCTCTCATGTAAGGGAGTTCTCATTACAAGTTGAGAAGAACACTTGGTGATGAATTCTTTTGTATATAGATTTATGATCATTTGTATTAGGAGGAGAACCAAGGGTGTTTAAGTATAGAAGAGGTATGAATTTTGAGGCAGAGACACAAAATTTAAGGTGATATTTTTTTTGGTTTGAAAATGTCTGACTCGGATTGAAGTGTGGAGATAGTCATTTTTAGGTAAAACGACGCCACGAACGTAGTGGTGTTATTAGTTTCTGATCTGAGCAAAGCTTTTGTGGCTTAACTCCAGAATGTATTTTACCCAATTCTTTTGTGGAGTTAATAAAAAGACCTACCCATTTGGGAGCAGGACCCAGAGACGTAATCCACCAGGGATGAACTCCGTTATCAAGTTATTTGTGTTCATATTGCATGATTATGTCTCTTTCCTTTTGATCTTTTCCTTCTTTATGGTGTACTTTTATTTATGCTCATTTAATACAGTTCTTTAATAAGTCACGTAACGAAAAGATCCCAGATCATGTTGGTATCAAAGCAGTCGTCTTTGACTTGAATTGTTGAGGATGAATGCTTACTAGGGCCAAGCATAAGTAGGGTGAAGGAATTCTAAAGACATTCAATCCCAAAGTTGGTTGTACATCCCGAAGGAAGAAGATGGAAGAAGAGGACAAGCGTGATGAACAGGAGAAAAACTTTCACATGGTCTTTTATCGCATCTCAGAAATGGTCGAACAAATATATGGAGATTATGAGAAGAGGATGAGGAAGAATGAGAATAAAAAGGAAGAACATGCAGATGATGATGCTTAGGTAAACCAAGGGGCTGGAGGAGATCCTCCTGAGCCTCTGTCTTCACCTTCAAGTTCTAGTTCTTCTTCCTCTGAGAATTCTCATCACTCTCAACATTCTAACCATAAAGCCTCTTTTAAGAAACATTTATTAAAGCTTGAGGTAAAGTTTTCTTTACCTATGTTTAATGGAGATGCTAATCCTGGAAAGTTAGACAATTGGATCCGACAGGTTGAAGTATATTTCCGTGTTCAGCACATTGACGAAGAGGAAGTTAAAGTGAAACTGACTTCTCTTCGGTTGGAAGGCACTGCTCTCGTATGGTGGGAGAGCAAGCTACATGGTAGAAGTGTGGTAAGATTCTTTCCTCATGGTTGGATTTTAAAACAGAGATAAGGAAGTAGTTCTATCCATTAGGGTATTTAAATAAAGCAATGATGGAATGGAAAATGTTGAGACAAATTAAATATCAGAACGTACAATGTTTCACAGAGGAATTTAGGAAGAAAGATTTAGCATTGAATATTCCTTTGGATTCTTATGAAACTTTAATGAAGTATATTGGCACACTTCATAGTTATATTCATCATACGTTTCTCTTGTTTAACCCCACTAGTCTTGACGAAGTTTGTGTGCAAGTCACTCACCTTGAGAACAGGGGGAAACATGTTCAAGAAGATCCCATGAAGAAACCTTCCAATTTCCCACAAAAAAATTTCAAGAAGTTCAAAAGGAAGGGCAAGAAGACTACTACAGTAACAAGAGAAGGAGAAAATACATCTTGTACTCATTGCAAGAGGAGCGGTCACGATGAAGAACACTGTTGGAAACTACATCTGGAAAAGAAACTGAAACAATTCACTAGAAAGGGGAAGACAAAGATTATTGCTACAGTGAAACAAGATCTTGGTTCTAAATCAGGAGATGAAGGAAATATCATAGCAGTTGGAGTACAACGTAAAGATTATATTCATGCTATTTCAAGTTCCACTGATGAATCTCATATTGATGAATGGAAGAGGAATGACTTATTTCATATATAAGTTGTATCTAACCATACTAAGATAGATACATTATTTGATCTGGGTTCCCAGGTAAACTTAATATCTAAAGCACTTGTCAAGAAGATGGGTCTTGTAACGAAACCACATCCAAAGCCTTACCCTCTTGGTTGGGTATGTGAAAAAGAAAAACTTAATGTCACCAAACAATGTAGGGTTAGATTTTCTATTGCTTCAAAGTTGATTGATGAAGTAGATTTGGATGTTGTACCACTTGATATATGTGGAATAGTGTTGGGAAGTCCTTATCTTTATGATAGAAAAGAAGTATTCTTTTGTCATGAGAACAAATACCACCTTACAAAAGGGGGAGTGGAATATATTATTAGATCTCACAGCATGAGGGTGAATACGACGCTTGTTAGTGTAGGGAAAATGAAAAGACTCATAACCACTAATAAGAGATATGTACTCATGATCATCAAAGAGAAATATGTCGGGACATCCGATGATTTCCAAGGGTGTGATCCATCTCATAAAAAAAAATTAATTGATATTGTTTCTAAGTATGATGATATTTTTCAGAAGCCAGATGGATTACCTCCTAAGAGGGAAATCCAACATGAGATACATCTGCAACAGGATTCTTCTTTGCCTAATGTGGGCATGTACTGGATGTCAGTTGTGGAGATGATAGAGATAAAGAAGTAGGTACAAGGCTTATTGGATCAAGGGGTCATCAGGCCCAGTTCATCTCCTTGTGGTTGTTCGATCATGATGGTTCCAAAGAAATATGGCACATGGAGAATGTGTGTTGATTACCAGGATTTAAATAAAATCACGGTGAAAAATCGATACCCTCTTCCTCGCATAGATGATTTATTTAATCAGTTGAAGAATGTTAATTATTTCACTAAGTTGGATTTGAGAAGTGGATATCATCAAATCAGAGCGACAGAACAAGATGCATGGAAGACTGCCTTTAAAACCAAACAAGGAGTGTTTGAGTGGTTAGTTATGCCATTTGAGATTTGTAATGCTCCGACAAATTTCATGCGTGTGACAAACGATGTATTCAAGCCTTTCCTGGATGACTTTGTGACTGTATATTTAGATGACATTATTTTTTTCAGCGGGACTTGGGATGAACATGTAAAGCATGTAAAAAAATTATTGGATACTTTGAAAAGGGAAAAGTTGTATGTGAAAATGTCTGAATGTGAAATTGGCAAGACTGCACTTATATACTTAGGTCACATCGTGGGAGGAGGACAATTGAAGATTAATCCTTCCAAAATTGAAGTAATTGTGAAATGGCCTGAGCCAAAGAGTGTAATCGATAATTGAAGCTTCTTGGGTGCAGTCCAGCATTGGAGAAGATTCATTCCGAACTTCTCTTTTATCGTAACTCCTTTACATGCCATAACCAGTGTGAAGAACACTTTTCAGTGGGAAGGAAAGCAACAAAAAACTTTCAACATTTTGAAGGATAAGATCAGTATCGAACCAGTATTAGCACTGTCGAACCTTTAATAGTCATTCGAGATCGAGACAGATGCCAGCGGATATGCCATGGGTGCAGTATTGATGCAATATCGTAAGCCTATCTGTTACCACTCTAAGACTTTTAACAAAAATGTTGTTAACTATCCTACATATGATAAAGAGTTGTATGCATTAGTTCGAAGAGTAAAGAAATGGAAGCATTACTTATTAGGGAAGGAAACAATTATACATACAGATCACCATTTCTTACAGTATCTTCAGGCACAAATCAAATTGCAACAATCTCAGCACTACAGATGGATGGGTTTTCTACAACAATTTCATTTGGTAATCAAGTACAAGAAGGATACAAGTAACAAGGTAGCCGATGTGCTTTCTAGACCTCCTATTGTAGCCTCTATTATTTTTAATAATACTTCTTTATCTCATGATAGCTCTGTAGAACAATATGTCATCGATGAAGATTTTAAAGAAGTATATGAGAAGCTAACCCATGGTGCACAGCTAGAGAACTATTTTCTGCAAGGGAAATTACTCTATCATCTTGGGAAGCTATGTATTCCTACAAGTGAATGAGTCCATGTGATACGAGAAGCTCACACTTCTCTTGTGTCTGGGCATTTTGGGGTAGGAAAAACTATGGCTCATTTGCAAAGGTTTTTTTATTGGCCTCAAATGAAAGAAATTGTAAGTAAATATGTAAAGGGGTGTGTGATATGTTCTACTTGTAAGCCCACTAATAGAAAATTGGGGCTACACTCACCACTTCCAGTTCCATCCCATCCATGGGAAATAATTTCCATGGATTTTGTAGGGGGTTTATCAATGACCAGAGGGGGTCATGATTATTTGTATGTCGTAGTGGATAGGTTCAACAAGATGTGTATCTTGATGCCATGTAAAAAGAAGATCACTGTTGAGCAGACTACTAATCTCTTTTTCCAGCATGTTTGGGTTCACTTTGGATTACCTACGTCCATTGTCTCGAATCAAGATACTCGATTCCTTGGGGATTTTTGGACTAGCTTATGGAGAATGATGGACACCAAATTGAAAAGGAGCACTGCTTTTCATCCATAGATCGACAGATAGACAAAGGTGGTAAATATAACAATGGTACTTTTTCTTCGAGGTTACTGTAGCAAGCATCCTAACTTATGGGATGAACAGATACCTTATGTACAACATGCTTATAACCGAGCTTTACATTCATCCACTCAGAGTTCACCTTTTGAGACATGTTTTTTTTACCTACCAAAGGTTGCTTTGGACTTGATGTATGGGAAGGATGCTGATATGAATGAATAACGAACAGAGGACAGAGCCCGCAAGTTCATCCATAGGGTTCAACAGATACACCAGGCAGTCATGGAACAGTTGGAGAAGAGTCAAGCACAGTATAAAGCTCGACATGACAAGCATAGTGTTGATCATCATTTCCAGGTTGGAGACCGAGTATGGCTTCATATTAGCAAGGAACGATTGAAGGGTGAAGGCAAGAAACTCAAGCCCATCCGATATGGACCCTTCACTATTTTGGAGAAAAGAGACACTAATGATTTTCGTTTAGTTCTTCCACCTTATATGCAGATATATTAAGTTGTGAACGTAGAGAATTTGAAATTTTTTGAACCTCCCATGATCATGGATCAGGATGAGGAAGTTTCAATACCATCAGTTGATGAGTTTTCACCTGAGTACTTGGATGAGTTACAGGAAGATATCATCCTTGAACTAAGGATGAGGAATTAACGCAGGGGTGATGTTGATTATCTTCAAGTAGGATTTAAGGGCACACATCCAAGAAAGGCAAAGTGGATTTAGAAAGATAAGGTGAGGGAACTCTTCCCTCACTTACCAATTGATTGATGAAATATTTTGGTGGTCCAAAAATCTCTCAGTGGGAAGGCGTGATCTAAAAAGGATCTAGAGAAGGTTAAGACAACTCAGAACACAAAGAAGCAAATCAGAACACTCAGAATGGCTTCAACAGGTAGAGAAAGGGAAAAAATTCAAAGCTCCTAAAACTCCTTGAAAATGGCATAATCTCAAAGAGCACATCACAAGATTTCTAATGACGCAAGCATCTCGTCAAACGTAGTTACGGATCAAAAGTTATAAGCAGTCAAATTTCAGTCCAACAAGCAAAAGTCAAAGAGACACGTGGCACCATTGAAAGGGTGACATGGTGCACAACTATGTTGGAAAGATGAAGTGGCATGGAAAACACCAAGGAAAGTTTAGCGATATGGCGATTCAACTTCATTTGAAACTCATATTTTCACAATTGGCAATTTTTTTGGACCAATTTTATGGTGCCACGTGGCCAAGTCATGGGCTACCGTGGCACCCCTCCAATGACTGGAATATGAAAAATTTTATTCGACTCCCTGTTGGCAGCCAATTCAATTTTTTCAATTACCCCAAAAGTTTCCTACACCTATGTCTCCTGAACTTCAAATTTCCCTCGCTTTTTGCAGATAGATGACATTTTTATTTCATAAGACTCTTGCAAATTGATTTCGATTTAGTTTTCACGACTAAAAGTGTGAAAATGCCTCCATCATTATTTGAACTATCATGATATTCTGAAAGGAACTTACCTATGGTTTGTTATTAAGTGGTTGGAATGATTTTTCGAACTATGACCATTTGCCTATTCTTTCTTTGATTGCGCAACTTGACTTTTATTTGATTGATAAGGCATTGAGCATGCAAATTTAAGGGTTATACTTGATTATATAGGGGTCATGATTGATTTTGGTTTTTATATGATGTGATCCTTATTATTATAAGCTCTTGGCTTATCGATTTTATCTCTTGTCACAATGTTTTATAAACTTTGATTACACATTATGCAACAAGCGCATGGGTAACATATGAGTTTGATTTCATATTGAATGGAAATAGTTTGAAGTTATACAATGGCGCATATTTAATTTATGGTTTTGGTTTTACATTGATTGCAATGGCGCGATTGGATAAACATGTACATTTGGGTTTTAATTTAACGTTGAATGATGAGTGGTTTGAATTATTTGATGGATCATATTAAACTTTGGGTTTGATTTTGTATTGAACAATACATTGGCATATTGGAATACCATCCACCGCTTAATTTTTGGGTTGGTCGATTAATATGGTTTAAACGATGTTGTGATTGATTGAACAACGCTGTATCTGTGCCATTACTATGTTGCATGGCGGTGATAATCCCACCACCCTCGCACACGCACATTAATTTGCCTCCCCTTTCATCGTTCTTAGCTGTTAGCCCAAGCGATTTTTTCTCCTGTGTGTTTAATATGAACCCTACAATGTACCCGCACCATGGCTCCAGTCGTAAGGGCTGAACCCAATGGGTGCCAAGCTTTGCTGATGTTCGACGGTGCTTATAGTGACCTGGAGGAATTCGGATGGGTACCGTTCATACGAAAGTTTGATGGCTTTAACCCTGGTGTGGCTCGACAATTTGCATTAATCTTTGATGGTTGCCGAGCCAAGGTTGGGGATGTGCAGTTGGAAATTGACGAGAAATTTCTCAGTTTGGATACCGGTCTGCCTACTACTGGACAGAAATGGTCAAAAAATTGTAAAGTGGAAGATGTCCCGTGGACATTTCTCTTCCAGTCATGAAGGGTGAGCTCCTGTGACAAAGGTTTGCTCGTGAATATGCTCAAGCAATGTTGGCATGACTTGTTGAAGATAACCAAGCAGTTTATCACCTGCGAGGGTCGATATAGTATCATTTTCTTGTACCTCCTTAAGCTACTGATGGTTTTCATGGGCTATGAGATTAATATGCCTTATTACTGGCATAAGAGTCTATTTAAAATGTCTAAAATATACAAGCAGAACCAGGTCGATAACAACCTTTTTGACTTTGGGTTAATTAAAATGCTTGTTGTTTGTCATTTGGGGTTACGTCGAGACTGTTGGAATGATTTTCTTATTTGCAATAATTTTGAAGATTCAAACCCACCACAGGTTGACAAACCTATGTTGAACGAGAGTAAGTCAGTACCCCTTGTGCCTTACAATGCTCTATTACCTAAACCCCTACCCGACTCATCTATTGACCTACCCAATTCTGTCACCAAGGATGTGGAAAATGTTAAACCCATGGATAAAAATCCTAAGAAAAAACCTAATGCGAATTCTAAAGGTAAGAAGAATGCCTGATTAATCTCTCGCATGGCAAGAAATAAACAGAGACCTCTTGTCAACCCTGACCCTATCATGGTGAGTGAAGATTCTGACTCGGAGGTTGAACGTTACCTGGCAAGTGAGTACCCCTATTCTGAAGGTCTGTGTGACAAACCCTCATACGATTTCGTCAAAAACCTACCACCTTGCTTGCAAAATGATCCTAATTATCCAGGCATCAAAATGCCTTGTAAAACTTCCAGTGACTCTTCAAAACCCCCTCCTATTCTATCCGAACCAGCTACTCCACCATGTGATCAGTGTGGCTGATGGTTAGAAAGGTATTACCTTGATGTGCCAATGCTGCAGTCTAGAATTCATGCTCTGGAAGATCAAGTTGCAAGGATCACCAGTCATAAGGCTAAATCGATAGCCACTGATAAGAAACAACGAACAATAGGTTCGATTTTGCTTAAGAATGTGGAGTCGGCTACAGCGGTCGTCAATTCAAAATTGGCGTAGCTCGGACAGCCTCACTGGTATTTTTATCACCTCTTTATATGAAAAACTCATAAGCTCTGTTTACAGGGTGGATTTGTTTTGACACTTAAGCATGTGTTATTGTATATAATTTTGTTTTGATTAATTGAATTTCGGATTGGTTTTGATTGGATTTAGCTTTGATTCGATTGATCGTGTTATGGATTTGATTGTTTTAATTTGGCTTTGATTGAATACTCTGTTTTTCATTGAAGTTGTTAATATCTTTACTAAACACAGGCCGTTTCTGGTATTTCAATTCCAAACACAGTCAATGTTTCGATTCGAAATTGGTTATAGTCTATACGATGTGATTGGCAAAAATGGTTAACTGTTATGATTTTATATTCCATGTCTTTTGACCAATTCGAATACCATTCTGTTAAGGCATAATCAAATTGCGAATAGATATGAGTCATAACTGTTATATCCAACTAATCGATTCACATTGTTTGACCGTGTTATCAGCTCGGTTCATATTGCAACAAATATATTGTTTAAATTTGATTTGGGAACGAAAGTGATTATGCCCAGGATTACGATTTGTTTCTATATTTGATTGTTGYCCAGTTTATGGTTATCAYTGYTGTTGATGGTTACGATCATTATGYGATCCTGTCTRTTGACTATRTAAAYGCTCAATGATTGAAATCTATGKTGAGGTTTGATGTTGTTATGAATKTTTGGCAATAATCRTAACTGTCTTTCCATATTGGTATTTGATTAAAACAATATGAATCTTATKCACATTGTTACARCCGTAACAAATCAATYTTGATTATGTTCAATTATGATTGTATCGATTATGWYTGTGTTGAATTAAATCRTATTTTATAYGATATGATTCACCATTGATTTAATTTGATABGWAACARTCMTGTTATGGTTTGACCATATTTTATGGCGACTAAAAAAAYAGAGCATTCTTATCCTGTTTTGAATCCTTTTCGATTTTGTTAATTTGAATGATAAACTCATTGGAATTATAGTGATTCATTTTGGATATTAAATTGGATTTGATTCTTTTGAAAAGATTTCATTTGATTGTTGTCTGGTTCTATATGCTATTCTAGACTAGCTACAAAATCAGATGATTCTGTAGCTAAGTCTGTAGGATCAATTTTTTTTATTATTTTATTGATGAAATGTCTTTATAATTGGTTATTTTTGGTCTATTGCATATCAATTTGAAATGGCAGTGGCTTTGATGATCAGTTAGGGGATATTTCCAAGATTTCACTTGCATTGTGATTTCCTAGTTTAGTTGATTTTGGGATATTTCCCAGATTATGTAAAACATTTTGATATTATCCACAGGGAGGTTTTACCCTGTGGAGAGACTTATATATACTTATGATTTTTGTAATAATGTTCATCCTCATTCGTGGGAGAACAAGTATATGGAGTTTTAATACATACTGAAGCAAAAATTGGTGTTTTGTCACAACTTTAGCTTCTCATTATATCAATATTTTGTTTCATGTTGTGTATATCAATTTGTTCATAGTTTATGACTACTTTAGATATCTAGATCATGTGAAAATGATATAATTTTAATGACTGTAATCCATATTTGGTTTCTTCCAATTGTATAAAAGACATAACAATTGTTTAATTCAGCTTGTGAATGACAGGTTTATCTTCTTCATGAATTGAATTGTTAAATATAATTTTTTTGCATAACAGGTTTCCCTTATTGCAAAGATTTATAATCATAAGATTGTTATGATCTTTTATGTCTTGTTTGTCCTGTAAAAAAACTCAAAGAGAAGCACAACCTATCATTTACGAAAAGCTCTTGGATTAATCCGGTGCGAGTTTGCTTCCTCCGAACAACTTCATAGTTATCATACACAGGACAGATTAGGAGCGCTTCCAGGTCAGTTAATCTTTTCTTTGTTGTTTTCATTAAGTAGTTTAGTTTATATATAATTTTAATTAGATTTATATTAGATTGTTTAATTTCAGTAAATATATTAGATCGTTTAATTTCAGCAAGTTTTACTTCTTTTTCATAAAATATAAAAAAATAAAAAAATATATCTCTCTGTCTTAGGGCAGAAAACACATGAGTTTTGCAGGTTTTAATTAAATCTGTAGGTTGTTTATAGTGTACATTTGTGAATAAGTAATATTATAGATGGTAATTAGATAGTTGATTTGAGTTATTATAATAGTAATTAGTAGATTGTATATAGAATAGTTAGAGTAGTTTATATTTAGTTTTAGTCTAATTTAATAGTTTGTTTTAATTAGATTAGTGTATTAGTTTGTTTTATTTATTAGTTAGTTAGTTTCTTGTATTTAGTTTTAGTTTGTTAGTTTTAGTTAGTTTTAGTTAGTTTTAGTTAGATTAGTTAGTTAGATTAGTTTTCTCTTTGGTTTTCTAAAGACCTTAGGGCGGACAATGGAGCCGTTAAACTCGTCAGGGTGGTTCATTCCAAATGGCTTGGGTTATTTAGACAACCCCTGACCGGTTCCACTCTCTTAGTTGACGGATGGTCAATTTCGCTCGTCAACAAATGGCGCTAGAAGGAGGGCCTGAACTTAATTAATGGAATGAGGCAGTCGCAAGATTCCTTCTCCACATAATCACACACCTATAGTGACTAGAAGCCGTTCACAAGATAATATCCCCCCTCAAACAACAACTACTCCAACCGAAGATCCACAGATCACAGTTGAGCCAACAACCCCTAATCCTACAGGTGGTGATCTCCAAGAGATCGTTCGTCAATCTCTTATCAAAACACATAGTGCCTTAGCTAGTTTAAGGTGACCAAACTGCCCATGGGGTCAACCTTTAGACTTCTCTGATATCAGAGAACAATTAGGTGATATAGACCTCACTGTGAATCTTACAGATCCAAACACAAATCCTGTTGCAGGAGGATCTGGGATACCTCCTTCACCACCTCCCTCATCTCCTTCTTCTTCTGGGGGAGATTCCTCTTCTGACGAAGGCAATCCACCTTCTCAGCCTTCCACACCCAATTCCCCAATGGAAAATCAGAAAAACCCTGCAAGACCCTGGTTGGACCAGGATGCTGTAGCTGTACCTAGAGCCCAACACCCTTTAACCAAGCACCCGGAGAAATGGCTTCCTAAGTTTGATCTCGATTCAAAACAGATAGCAGGAGATCATATCAAAAAATTTATGTTAGCCATCAGACTTCGTAATGTTGAACATGAAGATGTTGTCTGTAGGTTGTTCCCTTACACCTTTGAGGGTAATGCCTCCACTTGGTACTTTTCCCAACAGCCCCATACCATAGTGTCTTGGGAAAAGTTTGAGTCATGTTTTTTGGAAAAATTTGGAGATGGAAAACCTCCGGAAGTCTTAGTCATGGATCTTTCAAGCTTAAAAATGAACTCAAAAGAAAAAGTTAAAGATTTTAATCAAAGATTCCTAATGCTTAAAAATCGAATCCCTGCAGATTCTATGCCTGATGAAAGTCTTGTAATAGCTTACTACACTAAATCTCTACATCAAAGTATAGCTATTTGGGTTAAAATATCTAAAAAGGCCACGTTGTTAGAAGCCTTCAAAGAAGCTACTCAGATAGAAAAAGACATACTTAGTCTTAAGGACTCTTCTAGCAATGAAACTGAGATTGTTTCTTCTTCCAAAAAGAAGATTGAAATTCTCCCCAGACCTATACAAAACAAAACACAACCCGAAAACTCTGATTTGGAAAATTTAACAAAAGATGTACAAAAATTATCTAATCAAGTTATAGATTTAAAAAGGTCGACTGAAGAAGCCTCTTCGAGTAAAGGACCCTACAAACCTCCTTTCCGAAAACCTTTTCCAACCAACCGGCCTAATCCAAACCCTGAAGGCTTGAACCTAGAAAGTTTGCAATGCGCTCTCCAGACAATTCTAGGATCTCAAGATGACTTGATACCTCCTGAAATCCCTCAAGAGGAAGTTGAGCAGGAAACAACTCAAGAAGAAGAGTCTTCTCCAAACATCTTTGGACACTTCTCGGATAGTATCTTCCAAGCTAACTTCGAGACTGTTCACCATTACAACACTAGGAGTAAGACAACAAACAAACCCCCTGCCGAGAACACTACAACTTCACCTCCAAAGCCATCTAAATCAGTAGAAACTAAACTAAGTAATGCTAGCCCTAAATTAGATTATGATGTTGTTGAAGATCTTAAAAAATTACAGGCTAACATTTCTATTTATGAGTTGTTGAAGTTTCCATTTTTGTTACAAAAGATGTTGAAAAATATTTTAGACAATCGAAAGAATGGTAATTTAAATGGTAATAAGGTTGTACAAAGAAAAGCTCTGCAGAAGACTTCCACAAAAAGTAATCTTGATCCTCAAGATAAAGGAAGCCTTCCTGTACCACCTGTAAATAATGTAAATAATGTAAATAATGCAAGTAATGTAGATAAAGTAGCATTAGTAACCACAAGTAAGAAACCACAAGCTACAACTCTTAGTACTCGCAAGAATGTACCTCCTTTTATTTTAAATTTCGAAATCTTCAACAGAAATGTGCATAATTGTATGGTTGACTCAGGAGCATCATCAAATGTGATTCCTTGGTCAGTCTGCCAAAAGATTAACGCTGAAGTAGAACCATCTTCTTTGAAAATCATACAAGTTGATCGAACAAATGTTAAAGTTATAAGCAAACTGAAAAATGTATTAATTAGATTATTGTCTAACCCAAAGGTTCATCAGGTTATTGATATAATTGTGTTGGATATTCCAGAAGTGTATGGTCTATTTTTGAGCAGGGACTGGTCGGAGTAGCTACATGGTTACTTCGTGACGGGCTGGTCTCACTTATGGCTTCCAGAAAACGGTAAGCCTAACAAGATCAGGGTGAATCGTGAGCATTACCTCAAGTTCACGGTAACAGACTTGAATGACCCCAATGAACCATATACACCTCCAGCTGATTCACCTGAAGTCCAAGGGATGGACACCTTCTTCGGAAATTTCATGGCTGAAGCTTCACCTATCAATGATCCACAACAACAATCCGAGATCATGGGATGTACACAACCAACAACTTTTATCCAACAGTCCCGTGAGCCCGATGGAAATCAAATTTGGTCTTTATATTTTGACGGTTCCAAGTCTAAAGAAGGAGCTGGTGCAGGCTGCATCATTATCGATCCGACAGGTAACAAAACATTATTGGCTTGTAGACTAGAATTTGAATGTACTAACAATATCGCAGAATATGAGGCTTTATTACAAGGGCTCAGAAAATCCTTGGACATGCACATTCAAAATCTGGTTGTATTCGGCGACTCTGAGATAGTGGTTAGGCAGGTAAGAGATTCTATACACTGTCTTTCCCTGCATCTCAAATGTTACCAGTCTGAGGTATGGAGTTTAATGAACAAATTTTCTTCTTTTAATATAAATTCCATTCCTAGATTAAATAATGTTGAAGCAGATCTACTAGCTAATGTTGCCTCTAAACTTCTTCCCGCAGAAGGCTTATCCCCGAACGCGTTCTCCATGGAGCTATTGTTTCGACCATATGTTCCTGACAATATCACAAACTGGAGAGTATTTGACGATGATCAGCAAATCATCAACTTTCTGCACATGGAAGAAACCTTTCAAGGCGCCGTGATTGATGAACAAACGCACAACGACAATTTGCACGACTTTACGGTAATACCTAATCCGAAATATCCTGAAGCTCTATCGGACATGGTAAATTCCATACCCAAATCTGTTGTTAGACTAGAAAAGTTTTATGATTTTGAAGATAAATTTAAAAATACGGTCAATTTCAAAACCAACAGTTCCTCATTGTCCTATGAAAAAGTCAATTTAGGGACTAGTGAAAACCCTCAGTGTATCAATCTAGGCTTGGGATGTTCTAGACAAGAAAAAACTTCTTTTGTTAAATTATTTAAAGAATTCAAGGATGTGTTCGCATGGACTTATGATGATCTTAAAACGTTCGATCCTAACATTATACAACATGTCATCCCGATGAAGCCCCAAACCTTACCCTTCCAACAGAAACTGAGGAAAATGCATCCTAAACTAGAACCGACCGTACAAAAAGAATTGAATAAACTCCTAAGTGCTAAAATAATTTTTCCTGTTAGACACACTCAATGGGTATCCAACCTCGTCCCAGTGCGGAAGAAAAACGGGGAAATCTGACTTTGTGTCGATTTTCGAAACCTCAACAAAGCATCTGACAAAGATAATTATCCTGTCCCTCCCATGGAACAGATCCTTCAACAAGTATCTGGTTCCGAGAGGCTATCCTTACTTGATGGTTTCTCCGGATACAACCAAGTCTTGATGTCTCCGCTAGACCAATTAAAAACTACCTTCCGTACCCCGTGGGGCACTTATGCTTATCGAAAAATGCCCTTTGGATTGATTAATGCTGGTGCTACCTTTCAGAGAGAAATGGACATTTCTTTCAGAGGCTTAATCAATCACTCCGTAGTAGTCTACTTAGATGATGTGACAATTTATTCTAAAAAAAAATATGATCATCTAGCTCACTTATGAGCTGTTCTTCTACGATGTCATAAATACGGCATCTCCTTGAACCCCAAGAAGTCCATCTTTGCAGTAGAATAGGGTGAATTACTAGGATTCATTATGTTTAGTGATGGAATGATTATTGACCCCAAGAGGACCCAAGTCATCACTAAACTTCCCCCACCTACCTCCAAAAAATCCATGCAGTCTTTCCTAGGCCAGATTAATTTCATGAGAAGATTTGTCCCCAGTTTCTCCAAAATGGTTAGGCCTTTCCAGAACCTGATTAAGAAAGACACCCAATATAGTTGGGGACCTACAGAAAACCAAGCTTTCATTTCTATAAATAAGGCCATAATAGACGCTCCATCTCTCATGAGCCTTGATTTTTCTCAAGACTTTACACTCTATACTTTTGCCTCTGATCGTTCCTATGCCGCATTCCTAACTCAGAAGAACTCTGAGAACAATGAAGTACCTATCGCCTTTATGAGATCTGATTTCAAAGGAGATGAATTTAACTACCCAGTGGTTGATCGGAAAGCCTACGCTGTCTTCAAGGCAGTTAAGCATTTCCGGTCATATCTTTTGAAGTCGAGGATGAAGGTCATTGTTCCCTACCCTGCCGTAAGGAACTTGTTAGTGCAAAAGGAGTTAGGAGAGAAAAGAGCCAACTGGGTCACCTCCTTGCAGGAGTATGAATTAGAAATCACCCCAGCATAGATCGTGAGAGGCCAAGGGTTGTGTAAGTTGGTAGTTGATTCAGAAACCAAACAACAAGAAGATAGTGATACGTCAAACCTAGAACAACACGATCAGAATTTGATTTTGTTCTGCACAAAACCTCGTAAGTCCTTTGTACGACGATATTAGATTTTGTATTGAACATGGATCAACACCCCGTCACCTTGACCCTTCCAAAAGAATAAAGTTGAGACTAAAGTCTGCCTCCTTTCATCTAGTTAACGGTATACTGTTTCGTCAGAATTTCGACGGTGTACTGATGCGTTGTCTTGAAAAGGAAGAAGCAGAAAAAGTCTTGCTTGAGTTGCATGCAGGAGAAGTTGGTGGTCACTTCGGTGGTGACACCACTGCTCATAAGGTTTTAAGAGCCGGTTATTATTGGCTGACGCTTTTTAGGGATGCCCATACCTTGTGTCGTAAATGTATCATTTGTTAGAAAGCATCAGGGCGATTGCAAAAACCAGCCTTCCCCTTGCAACCCGTTTCAGTCGATTCTCGTTTCCAGCAATGGGGCCTTGATATCATAGATCCTATTAACCCTCCATCATCAAAACAACACAAGTATATTGTGACAGCCACTGATTACTTTACTCGATGGTCTGAATCCGCCGTGCTAAGAACTGTTAACACAAGTCAGGTGATCGCTTTTCTAAATTCGAATATCATCACTCGTTTTGGTATCCCTGCTTGTCTAGTCTTTGATAACTCTTCATACTTTTCTTCTCTTGAGATGAGTGATTTCGCCTTACAGAAAGGAATAAAACTGAAGTTTTTTGCTAGTTACTATCCCAAGGGCAATGACTTAGCAGAATCAACAAACAAGAACTTGATCAAAATTATCAAGAGAACCGTGGCTGAAAATCACAAGAATTGGCACAATGCACTGCTTAATGCACTGTGGGATGATAGGGTAACGCCCAAAGCTGCTATAGGTAACTCCCCCTTTTTCCTCGTTTATGGCAGAGAAGCCATTCTACCACCTCACATTCTTTTTCCTTCCCTCCAATTGTCACAAAAAGTGAAAGAAGAAGATTGTCCCCCTTTAGAAAGCCGTATTAATGCTTTGATGAAGTTAGAAGAAGTAAGAACCCAATCTAAGCGTAATTTAGAACAACATCAACAACTGATTAAAAGCTGGTTCAATTCTAATTCTTCTTCTGATAGGAATTTTGAAGTAGGCGATCTCGTCTTAAAGTGGGACAAACCACACGAAGGGAAGGGTGAACACACCAAGTTTCAAAATTTGTGGCTTGGGCCATTTTTGATTGCTGGAAAGTTGGGTCCTAGTTCCTTTCGATTACAGAATCTTGAAGGCCAGTCTGACACCTATCCGGTGAATGGCCAAGCCCTGAAAAGATACTTTTCTTGATTACTACCCTTGTATATTATGTAAATATTTCCTTTTTTTTCCCTTTCATTTTGTTTTTGATTTTGATTTGATTGATTAGTTTTTTGTGTTTTTGAAACATATGCATACTTGTGAACTGATCCATTCAGACAAAGACCACGGGAAAATTTCTTCACTGAAATAACTTCTGAAAGGTTGTACAAACATCAGTGATATATTTCAAAAAACTCATACTTATGTTGGAAAATTTTGTTGTTCGAAAGAAGTTTACTAATTTCAATTCCTGAGTGAAGTTTGTCATGATCATCTATTATGTTTTTATGCTGTCCCTTTTCCGTAGAGGAATGACTCAAAAGGATGTCTCCCTGTCATAGCAAGTTGTTTTGTAACTAAAACATTTCTGGAGCTGAATAAAGGACAGTGTCAAAAAATTCTGATGAGGCCTGAAAAATATGATAAAATACCAAGATTTTTCAGCGTCACCCCGCTCAGCTATCCATAAAAGAAAAAATAAAAATGTTAATAAGAGTTGTGGGAAGTGCTTGTAAACCCGTCGGGATACTGAACAGGTCCGATGGAAGCGGGTAAATGCAAGCATGGCGCCAAGACAACTTCGTTGGGGTACTGAACAGGCCTGCTGGCAGCGAAGCAATGTCGGGTAAATGAAAATCTGTGAAAAATATAAGAAACCTCTTTGAAAGTCCTTTATTCGGATCTAGAAATTCTTGACAGGATACAGATGTCAGAGTGGGTTAAATGGAAAACCTGTCGAGGCTATGGATGCCTTCTGGAAGCAGTGGCCATGCCAACAGTATTGAATATTTTATCATAAAAATTGTGACTTGCTGATCTTAAGACTGTTATTAGTTTACATCTTTTAAAACATCACTGGCAAAGATAGTAAATGGTGATGTTTGTACGATTTTCTGGTTGTTGTTTTTAAGTTGAATTTTTCTCTGCTGTCCTAATCTGAATTTATTTCTATTGACAGAGATAACTGCTTCTCCCAGTGTGTCTCCATTAATGGCAACCAATTCAATTTTTTCAATTACCCCAAAAGCTGCCTACACCTATGTCTCCTGAACTTCAAATTTCCCTTGCTTTTTGCAGATAGACGACATTTTCATTTCATGCGACACATGCAAATTGATTTTGATTTAGTTTTCACGATTGAAAGCATGAAAACTCATCCATCATTATTTGAACTATCATGATATTCTTAAAGGCACTTACCTATGGTTTGTTATTAAGTGGCTGGAATGATTTTTCGAATTATAAGCATTTGCCTATTCTTGCTTTGATTGCGCAACTTGACTTTTATTTGATTGATAAGGCATTGAGCATGAAAATTTAAGGGTTATACTTGATTATATAGGGGTCATGGTTGATTTTGGTTTTTATATGATGTGATTCTTATTATTATAAGCTCTTGTCTTATCGATTTTATCTCTTCTCATAATGTTTTATAAACTTTGATTACACATTATGCAACAAGCGCATGGGTAACATATGAGTTTGATTTCATATTGAATGGAAATAGTTTGAAGTTATACAATGGCGCATATTTAATTTATGGTTCTGGTTTTACATTGATTGCAATGGCGCGATTGGATAAACATTTACATTTGGGTTTTAATTTAACGTTGAATGACGAGTGGTTTGAATTATTTGATGGCTCATATTAAACTTTGGGTTTGATTTTGTATTGAACAATACATTGGCATATTGGAATACCATCCACTGCTTAATTATTGGGTTGGCCAATTAATATGGTTTAAATGATGTTGTGATTGATTGAACAACGTTGTACCTGTGCCATTACTATGCTGCATGGCAGTGATAATCCCACCACACTCGCAGACGCACATTAATTTGCCTCCCCTTTCATCGTTCTCAGCTGTTAGCCCAAGCGATTTTTGCTCCTGTGTGTTTAATCCGAACCCTACCATGTACCCGCACCATGGCTCCAGTCGTAAGGGCTGAATCCAATGGGTGCCAAGCTTTGCTGATGTTCGATGGTGCTTACAGTGACCTGGAGGAATTTGGATGTCTCCCATTCATACGAAAGTTTGATGGCTTTAACCCTGGTGTGGCTCGGCAATTCGCATTAACCTTTGATGGATGTCGAGCTAAGGTTGGGGATGTGCAGTTGGAAATTGACGAGAAATTTCTCAGTTTGGCTACCGGTCTGCCTGCTACTGGATAGAAATGGTCAAAAAATTGTAAAGTGGAAGATGTCCCATGGACATTTCTCTTCCAGTCATGAAGGGTGAGCTCCTGTGACAAGGGTTTGCCCGTGAATATGCTCAAGCAATGTTGGCATGACTTGCTGATGATAACCAAGCAGTTTATCACCTGCGAGGGCCGATATAGTTTCATTTTATTGTACCACCTTCGACTACTTATGGTTTTCATGGGCTATGAGCTTAATGTGCCTTATTACTTGCATAGGAGTCTGTTTAAAATGTCTAAAAGATACAAGCAGAACCAGGCCGATAACAACCTTTTTCACTTTGGGTTAATTAAAATGCTTGTTGTTTGTCATTTGGGGTTACGCCGAGACTATTGGAATGATTTTCTTATTCGCAATAATTTTGAAGATTCAAACCCACCACAGGTTGACAAACCTGTGGTGAGCGAGAGTAAGTCAGTACCCCCTATGCCTTACAGTGCTCTATTACCTAAACCCCTACCCGACTCATCTATTGACCTACCCAATTCTGTCACCAAGGATGTGGAAAATGTTAAAACCATGGCTAAAAAGCCTAAGACCAAACCTAATGTGAATTCTAAAGGTAAGAAGAACGCTCGATTAATCTCTCGCATGTTAAGAAACAAACCGAGACCTCCTGTCAACCCTGACCCTATCATGGTGAGTGAAGATTCTATGTCGGAGGTTGAACGTTACCTGGAAAGTGAGTACCCCTATTCTGAAGGTCTGTGTGACAAACCCTGATACGATTTCGTCAAAAACCTACCACATTGCTTGTAAAATGATCCTTATTATCCAGGCATCAAAATGCCTTGTGAAACCCCAGGTGACTCTTCAAAACCCCCTCCTGTTCTATCCGAACCAGCTGCTCCACCATGTGATCAGTGTGGCTGATGGTTAGAAAGGTATTACCTTGATGTGCCAATGTTGCAGTATAGAATTCATGCTCTGGAAGATCAAGTTGCAAGGCTCACCAGTCAGAAGGCTAAATCGACAGCCACTGATAAGAAACAACGAACAATAGGTTCGATTTTGTTTAAGAATGTGGAGTCGGCTACAGCGGTCGTCAATTCAAAATTTGTGTAGCTCGGACAACCTCACTGGTATGTTTATCACATGTTTATATGACAAACTCATAAGATATGTTTACAGTGTGGATTTGTTTTGACACTTAAGCATGCGTTATTGTATATAATTTTGTTTTGATTAATCGAATTTCAGATTGGTTTTGATTGGATTTAGATTTGATTCGATTGATCATGTTATGGATTTGATTGTTTTAATTTGGCTTCGATTGAATACTCTGTTTTTTATTGAAGTTGTTAATATCTTTACTAAGCACAGACCGTTTCTGGTATTTCAATTCCAAACACAATCAATGTTTCGATTCGAAATTGGTTATAGTCTATACGATGTGGTTGGCAAAAATGGTTAACTGTTATGATTTTATATTCCATGTCTTTTGACCAATTCGAATACCATTTTGTTAAGGCATAATCAAATTGCGAATATATATGAGTCATAACTGTTATATCCAACTAATCGATTCGCATTGTTTGACCGTGTTATCAGCTCGGTTCATATTGCAACAAATATATTGTTTAAATTTGATTTGGGAACGAAAGTGATTATGCCCAGGATTACGATTTGTTTCTATATTTGATTGTTGTCCAGTTTATGGTTATCATTGTTGTTGATGGTTACGATCATTATGCGATCCTGTCTGTTGACTATGTAAATGCTCAATGATTGAAATCTATGGTGAGGTTTGATGTTGTTATGAATGTTTGGCAATAATCGTAACTGTCTTTCCATATTGGTATTTGATTAAAACAATATGAATCTTATGCACATTGTTACAGCCGTAACAAATCAATCTTGATTATGTTCAATTATGATTGTATCGATTATGTTTGTGTTGAATTAAATCATATTTTATATGATATGATTCACCATTGATTTAATTTGATACGAAACAGTCATGTTATGGTTTGACCATATTTTATGGCGACTAAAAAAACAGAGCATTCTTATCCTGTTTTGAATCCTTTTCGATTTTGTTAATTTGAATGATAAACTCATTGGAATTACAATGATTCGTTTGGATATTAAATTGGATTTGATTCTTTTGAAAAGATTTCATTTGATTGTTGTCTGGTCCTGTATGCTATTCTAGACTAGCTACAAAATCAGATGATTCTGTAGCTAAGTCTATAGGATCAATTTTTTTATTGTTTTACTGATGAAATGTCTTTCTAATTGGTTATTCTTGGTCTATTGTAGATCAATTCGAAATGGCAGTGGATTTGATGAGCAATTAGGGGATATTTCCAAGATTTCACTTGCATTGTGATTTCCTAGTTTAGTTGATTTTGGGATATTTCCCAGATTATGTAAAACATTTTGATATTATCCACATGGAGGTTTTACCCTGTGGAGAGACTTATATATACTTATGATTTTTGTAATAATGTTCATCCTCATTCGTGGGAGAACAAGGATACGGAGTTTTAATACAGACTGAAGCAGAAATTGGTGTTTTGTCACAGCTTTAGCTTCTCATTATATAAATATTTTGTTTCATGTTGTGTATATCAATTTGTTCATAGTTTATGACTACTTTAGATATCTAGATCATGTGAAAATGATATAATTTTAATTACTGTAATCCATATTTGGTTCCTTCCAATTGTATAAAAGACATAACAATTGTTTAATTCAACTTGTGAATGACAGGTTTATCTTGTTCATGAATTGAATTGTTAAATATAAGTTTTTTGCATAACAGGTTTCCTTATTGCAAAGATTTATAATCATAAGATTGTTATGATCTTTTATGTCTTTTTTGTCCTGTAAACAAAATCAAAGAGCAGCACAGCCTATCGTTTACGAAAATCTCTTGGATCAATCCGATGCGAGTTTGCTTCCTCCAACTAGCTTCAGAGTTATCATACACATGATAGATTAGGAGCGCTTCCAGGTCAGTTAATGTTTTCTTTGTTGTTTTCATTAAGTAGTTTAGTTTATATATAATATTAATTAGATTTATATTAGATTGTTTAATTTCAGTAAATATATTAGATCATTTAATTTCAGTAAGTTTTACTTCTTTTTCATAAAATAAAAAAAAATAAAAAAATATATCTCTCTGTCTTAGGGCAGAAAACACATGAGTTTTGCAGGTTTTAATTAAATCTGTAGGCTGTTTATAGTGTACATTTGTGAATAAGTAATATTATAGCTGGTAATTAGATAGTTGATTTGAGTTATTATAATAGTAATTAGTAGATTGTATATAGAATAGTTAGAGTAGTTTATATTTAGTTTTAGTCTAATTTAATAGTTTGTTTCAATTAGATTAGTGTATTAGTTTGTTTTATTTATTAGTTAGTTAGTTTCTTGTATTTAGTTTTAGTTTGTTAGTTTTAGTTAGTTTTAGTTTTTTTTAGTTAGATTAGTTAGTTAGATTAGTTTCCTCTTTGGTTTTCTAATGACCTAAGGCCGGCCAACAGAGCCGTTAAACTCGTCAGGGTGGTTCATTCCAAACGGCTTGGGTTATTCAGACAACCCCGGACCGGTTCCACTCTCTCAGTTTAACAAACAGTCAATTTCGATCGTCAACACTCCCCAAGGATCGAACTCATAACCTCCAAACAACTCAAAGGCCCCACACATATGTGCCAACCATTACACCATGCAGCATTTCTTGTTTGAGATATGATTTAGTTATTATTTAAATGTAAGGTCTGCACTAATGTGCCAAAAGGAGGGGTTGCCTTTGGCCCAACCCCTATTCACATGTTTTGAACCATGCGACCACACACCAAAAAATAGCATATGCCTCCCAACTATCCTCCAAGATTCACGCACTCCATAACTATATGCCACGAGTTAGACTTTGGATAAGTGGGTTTTACAACAAACCACACGCATTAACAAATATGCCCTATGCCCTATTTTAATGGGATTTGTTTTTAATATTTGTTTTATATATGCCATATTTAAACAATGGCTCAAACAAACCATGCCATACTATTGGAACGAATGGCCTAGATGCTAAACAACCTTATCGAAGTGGAGTTTTAAAAAGGGGTTGTAATTAATTATTTTGTTATGTAAAGATGCCCCTTTTGGGTTATAGAAAGGGGGTTGATCTCTCATGTAAGGGAGTTCTCATTACAAGTTGAGAAGAACACTTGGTGATGAATTCTTTTGTATAGAGATTTATGCTCATTTGTATTAGGAGGAGAACCAAGGGCATTTACGTACAGAAGATGTATGAATTTCGAGATAGAGGTGTGAAATTCGAGGCGATATTGTTCTTGGGTCTGAAAGTGTCCAACTTAGATTGATGCATGGAGATTAGGTAAAATGCCGCCATGAACGTAGCAGTGGTGTTAGTTTTCTGATATGAGCAAAGCCTCTGTGGTTTAACTCCAGATTGAGGTATACTTATGTATTTTGACCAATTCTTTTGTGGAGTTAATAAAAAGACCTACCCATTTGAGAGCAGGACCCAGAGACATAGTCCACCAGGGACAAACTCCGTTATCAAGTTATTTGTGTTCATATTCCATGATTATGTGTCTTTCCTTTTGATCCTTTCCTTCTTTATGGTGTACTTTTATTTATGCTCATTTAATACAAATCTTTAATAAGTCACCTGACGAAAAAATCCCAGATCAGTAACCCTATCGGATATCTATGTTCAACCTTCACCTGCTGACATTCTAGACATCTTTCCACGTAGTTGACTATGTCTTCCTTCATTCATTTCCATAATAACAAGGGTTTGAGGTCTTCCCTCATCTTCATGACTCTTAGGTGAGCCATGTACACTTCTCTATGAGCCTCGTTTAGGATCAAAATTCTCAACTCGTTTTTGGGAGGTACTTAAATCCAATTATTAAATCTCAATAATCTGTAGTTGTCCACAGTAAATCCTTCAAATTTTGGTATCATTAGGGTGTTTTGTCTGATAAAATCCTGGAACTCCTTGTACTATTCATTGTCGCGCTGTAAAGTTAGAATATTTTCATGTAGAATCGTTTGAAGAGGCATCGCCAAAAATATGCGTGGTCTCCAAATCAATGCATCAACCACTCTGTTCACTTTTCCTTTTATGTAGGTAATCTCGAAATCCTACTCGCTAAGAAATTCCGACCAACACCTTTCTTGCATGTTCAAGTTGCTTTGCATAAAAAAAAAATTTAAACCACAGTGGTTCATTTTTAGTTCGAATTTTCATCTGATCAAGTAGTGTCTCCAAACTCTCAAGGAATATACAATAGCTAACAATTCCCAATCATGTGTGACATAGTTCTGCTCATGCCTTCTCAACTTTCTCGAGATGTAAGCGATGACACGAACGTCTTGCATCAAGACTCCGCGTAAGCCTGCCTTGGATGCCTCAGTTCATACCAAGAAGTCCTCGACCATGTCAGGGAACTTTAGTATCAACACTGTCGTCAATAGCTCCTTAAGCCTCTAAAATTCTTTCACGCATTTCTCGATCCAAAAAAACTTCTTATTCTTCTTCTACAATTTCGTAATTGGATTTTCTATCTTCGAAAAACCCTCGATGAACCGTCGATAGTATTCCACTAAACCCATGAAGCTAGAAACTTTTGGGACATTTGTCGGCACATGAAATTCCATAATAACTTTGACCTTTGTTGGATCCACCACAATACCTTTGTCAGAGATGACATGCCCTAAATAATGAATCTTCGATTGATAAAAAAATCATTTTGAGAGCTTCCCAAACAATTTGTCCTCTCATAGACACTGTAGTACCATGAACAAGTGCTCATTATGCTCCTCCGTCGTCCGAAAATATATGAAAATATCGTCAATGAATACTTGGATGAACTCTTCCAAGTATTCGCAGAACACTGCATTCATCAAACTCATAAATATCCCTGGGGCGTTCGGTAGTCCAAATGGTAAAATGGTAAACTCGTAATGTCCAAACCTCGTCTTAAAGTTGGACTTAGGGATGTTGTACTCCTTGATCCATAACTAGTGATGCCTTGATATCAAGTCAATCTTTGAAAACATCATCATGCCTTTCATATGATCAAATAGATCATCAATCTTTGGCAACCAATACTGCTTTTGTATCGTTGCCTTGTTCAATTGATGGTAGTCAATGCAGAGTCTCCACAACCCATTCTTCTTTCCTATGAAAATAATAGGCGCACCCCATGGTGACACACTTGGATGTACAAGTCCCAAGTCCAACAACTCCTTTAGTTGCATTTTCAACTCATGTAACTCAGGGGTTGACATCTGATAAGACATTCTCAATATTAGTTCAGTTCATGGTTTCAGGTCGATGGTAAATTCCAATTCCCTCTCAGGTGGCAACCCTGAAAACTCCTCTGGAAATACATCTGCAAACTCTCATACTACCGAAAGGTTTACTAGTCCTTCCGCCACGCTCTTTTTGTTTAACGCAAGGATCGCATAAATCTTACATCCCTTGTGCATGCTCTTCCATAGTTGTAAGGAATATATGAACCTCAGGGAAAATCCCTGGTTCCTACCTACAATCACGGGTCTTTGTCCCTCGTCATCGATCAAGCTCAACCATTTTGTATTACAGTTGAGTATCGCCTTATGCGATTCCAACCTTTCCATACCGATCACGACGTCATAAGACCCTAATATCATGACGTATAGGTTTTCCCTATTGAAAAACTCTCCCAGGTTAAGGTTACAACCCATAACCTTTACTCCAAACTTTTGTTTGGCTCTGGAAGCCATTTCTACAAAGATAAACTCGTCCTGATAGACTACCTTTACCTTAATTATTTTTAGTGCTACACCAGATTTAAAACTCTCTCTATCCCATGGATATATCAAAATACTAAGGGTCTGGTTAGCGATGGTACCTTACGTTTCAAGCATAGTTGATTGGTGCTCTGCATGGAGGTTATTCACTAGTGCATGAATCCGATGGGCCTTGCCCAAGTCTCCCATGGTAGCAGGTCCAACGGATCTAGATGCTCAGGCCCTCTCAATTGGTTAGTCATGCTGGTAATGTGGATCTCCATGTGTCCAACACCCTGTCTTTGGTCCAATACTCCTCGTAACTGATGTAGAAGATGATGACCCATTTTCCTAGAATCCTGGTCTGTTCTGCTGAACAAGCCTAAACTATTGTTGTTGTGGTCGATGTTGTTGTTGGGGTTGTGTTCCTCTGTAAGGATTTCATTGTTGATATGTTGGTCGTCAAGGTGTAGTGAAGGTGGATTCGCTTGGAGTGCCTCGATACCCTGGTGCATGCCTAACTGGTGTCTGATGTTGCTACACACCAGATGTAGTCGGTCCCATCGGTCTTGCCAAAGTCCTACTCTAACCCCCGCTGATGAGATTCTCCAATGCTATGAGGGCCTTCTGGACAACATCATGCAAGGTTTGAGGCATCAAAATCCTTACCTTTGCACGAATGTTGACATTAAGGCCAAAGATGAACTTTTTGACCTTAAGTTTCTCGGTATTCAGGCCCATATAATATCAAAAAAGATTCATGAAATGGACCTCATACTCGGGCATCGTACAACCACCCTATTGCAAGGCATTGAACTCATGGAGATGAGACTCAATGAATTCCTTAGATAGATACCTCTCCCAAAACCATTCCTCGAACAGTTCCCATGACACGTCTTCGATGACTGTGTTTAATTGCGGCAGGAGTATCTTCCACCAGAGAAGAGAGCTCCCTTTTAGTTGAAAGATCACCATCCAGACCTTCATGTTGGAGCTATAGTCATGAATTGCAAAGAACATCACAATATTTTCCAAACATGCCTCGGCGGCTGCGCCGTCTGGGACACCAAAGAACTCGAGAAACTTGACCTTCTCGAGTTCGCAGTGAATGCTACCAGTATAGACTGTGGCACGCGATGGAACCTCAGGAGGTGTCGATGCCCTAGCCTCATGTAACACCCTGTTTCCCCCAGCCTGTAAAAATAACTATACTGGCCAAGTATTGTGGCAAACTCATAAATTTGAATGTGTGATGTGAATTGACCTTGTGAAAAAGGTCAATGAATGTAAATAATATTATGAATATATATATATTGCAGGACTACTGAGAGAGGGATGTGCTGAAAAAGAGACCACGATGGTTGAAGAAAGGTGGTGGAAGGCACCTAGAATGGTGGCATTAACTTCTACCAAAACCAATACTATATTTGGAGTTCACTGGCCCAGAGAACCAAGAGCGGCTCGCTGGCCCCGAAATGAATTACTCACTAGGTTGGTAGGTGAAGAGGCTCCTCATGAGTTAATGAGGGATGGGGGTGAACTGCCCATCCGTAGAGTCCCCAGAACTGACCACCACGAGGAAGATCATGCCACACACAACCTTTCCGAAAAGAGAAAAGGCAGGAAGAGTGTGTGATCAAGGGGCAGACGCAACGAAAAGAGGAAGAGAGATCGAAAGAACTCTAGAAAAACTATAGAGTGAGTGATAGCAGAGAATAAGGAGAGTAACCTTCGTTCTTGGTCACTAGTGAACAAAGACTCAGTCTCACAACATCGTGGTCCCATCTCAGGGGTGGCTAGTGGTAAATCCATTCAGAATCATTGATCCTACGGTTGGGTGGAAACGAGCACCCCTGTCAGCAGTTGCATCAAACCTGATGTTTTTCTGATAAATGTTTTATATATTGTATCTTGAAATTTATATGCTAACATGTATGCTCATAGTCTGTGCAATTATGAATGGTTTCATTATAAGACTGTCTGCATGGTGTTTTGACCAGAAATGGTGGTTGCATGCTTATAATGGAAAGACTACATATGGCTTATGTTTATAAATAGCTATATATATGTATACCGATCTAATTCAGACTTCAATTTTGTTCTTGGGAAATCTATACCCTTATCCATCTCAGGTAATACCCTGGATAGATATCCCCATAGAGACACCCTTCTTAGAAATCTTACCAAGAACCTAAAAAAGGATTTGATGGCGTAAGTCTCATTAATCCTGCACGAGGAGGGATGGTCCTCTTAAAACCTTGAAACCCTGAACTGTGAAATCCCAAAATGGCAATGTATGGATAAGTATCGATTGACGGACGAGATCCTATCGGAATATCTAAGGTTAGTCGTGACCATTAGATTGGAGGAAGAAACAAGGGCATTAATGCCTTGACCCCTTTCCTTTTATCTTCGTAAGTAGCAAAGCAATAGGGACCGTAGATCCCCATGGTTAGTGGGAGTATCTGGACCGTCCATTTATAGGACATGTGGTTTCCGATAAGCATTTCAGTGTTTCGGTACCCGGGAAGACAAAGGGGAAGAACCCTAATCATCGCGAGTCGCGAAAACTCTATAACCAAAACCCTGAAATAGTTTAAGGAGTGGATGAGATAGGATAGTTCAACATTTCGATACCCGGGATACCTAAGTGCGATTCCATTTATTTTCACAAGTCCCGAATATACGATCCACTAAATTTTGATGGGAGAAACCATGGAATAGATGCGTAGGTTTAGGAGTCGATATTTCAGAATTTTGGATCCCGGAAGGTCTAGGCGCAAGATCTCTTGTTTGTGCACATCACAAAACTCTGATTCACAAAATCTCTAAATGATAATAGGATGGAGTAGATATGATTTTTCGGTGTTCCGGCTCTCGGGAAAACCTAGGACTGAGACTTCTTGTCATTAACCATCGTGAAATCCCAAAGTATGAGATCCGTAAAAAGGTCTAGCGTGGGTAAGCCTTGGTTTTTCGGTGTTTTGGCAACTGGGAAACCCAAGGGTCAGTCTTCTTGTAAACGTCAGTCCCGAAATCCCAATGGGTGAAGGCCCTAAAGAACAATACATGGATAGGTTACGAGACTTCGACACTTTGGAAATTGGAATGCTCAAGGGTGTATTCGCTTGTACTCGCATCTCCCGAACTCCCAACTTGCGAAGTCCCGAAATGAATTAACACGGACGATATTTGGTGTATCAGTGCTTTGGCACTCGGGATACTTGACGGTAAGTTGGCTTATGCTCACCAGTCCTGAAAACCCGGTCTGCAAATTCCCAGAATGGACTGAGCAACACATATATACAACTATATGTATGTTAAGGTTTTGGAGTTTCGGCTCCCGGGAAACCTAAGTGCGAGACCTCCTGTCGTCACATATCCCGAATTCCCGATGGAGGAAATCCTGAAACAAGGAGGTATGTTTAGAGTTAGTAATTTGGAGTTCGGCTCTCGGAAGACTCCGATGTGAGACCTTCTGTCATCGCATCCCTCAAACTCTTGACTTGTGAAATCCTGATAAGCGATGTCCCGAAATGGATTCGCACACATGGTTTTGGTGTTTCGGATTTTCGGTGCCCAGGACTCTCAAGGGCGAGTTTTCCTCTTAATTTGCTAGCCGCAAAATTCCGATGGATGAAACCCCAAAATGAACAAGGGAATACATGTATCACAATTCCGTATCACGAAAGTTGATGAGTACCCTCCTATAAGGCCTATGGCCATAACCTCCGATCATATGAGTGCGGATAAGGGATGACAGGATTTGTATCAGGTCCCATTGGGACTTGGGGAAATTATATTCCTCGAAGAAAAGAAGAAAAGGCTGAAATTTTTTAAATTCTATAGTGGGTGTGTTACAAATTGGTATCAGAGCATGGTTAGAACACTTGCCCTGCTTGGGCTCATGAACGGGTTATGCAAAAGACTCCTTTCAAAGTACTTTTAACAGGAGTAACTCCTTATCTTGACCCCCTCAATTAAAAATTCAAAGTTAAGAACGAAAACTCCTATTGTGTGTGTGCATTAGAAAAATATGAATTATGTATTGGTTATATATGAATATGAACATTGACTAACAACCATAGTTTTACCTTTTGCACACAAGCGGAAGATCAACTGTGGGAAATTATCTACATATAGAATGGTTACTCACCATGAAGTGGAGGAGGGTTCACACAATAGAGACGAAGAATCTAACGAAAGGAGGGTGGTAGGGACCCCTCCAGATATAGCCGAGACTATGAGGAGCCTCATGGTCGAATTACAAAGTTGCAAGGCTGATGATGAGAGGATGATGAAAGAATAAGAGAAGCAAACAAAAATTAACGCAGTTTTACTGCAAAGCTTATCCGACCTACAAAGACAAATGCATCATGAACCTGAGGTATAGAAACATGGCCATATCAGTGGCCACACTGACAGGAAAACCTCGAAAAAGGTCCATCCTAGAGGTAAAGGACAAGCGACGTACGATTCCTCTGGGAAGGAAGCTGGTGGTTCAGAGGGCTCTTCTAGCAGTAGAACTAGTTCTTTGACCTGATGAAGATAGAAGAAGTGAAAGCTTTCCAAGGGTCATAACTTCAAATAATTCAAGAAGCCGAAACCACCCTCCTTCAACAATGAAATAAAGAAAGGAGAGGAAGCAAAGGCCTAGCTGCTTGGACTAAAGAAGTATTTCAGAGTCCATGGCTTCTCAGAAAATTTGAAGGCTCGAGTGGCCACCTTCAACTTGAATGGAAAGGATTGCATTTGGTGGGAAGACCATAAGAATGTAAAAGTGATTCACGAAGAAGACCTGTCTTGGGAACGGTTTGAGAAATACTTCAGGAAGAAGTATCTGTCGAAAAAATATTTCGACGAAAAGACTAAAGAGTTTTATGAACTCAAGCTGTGGCAACTTACCATAGAGGAATATGTCAGCAGATTCCTCAAGTTGTTGAGGTATGTACCCTACATAAAAGTGGAAAAGGAAAAGGTGCAACATTTCATTAGCGGACTACCTAAGGACTATCAAAACAAAATTGAATTTGATGAGCCAAAGACCCTAGAAGGCACTATCCGAAAGGTAGGATATTGTCATGAACAATTTGGACATCGGATAGAACCTCGCAAAGGGTGGAAACCGAAGAATAGTTTGGGATTTCAGAGAAAAGTGATTAAATCCCGACGATTTAATAACTATAAGAATAACTCAAGGATGAGTTTCCCAGCCCAGAGTGTACACCAGCAGAACTTTCCCGCTTTGAGTGGAAATAAAACTTTTAGGTCTATACCAGTGAAGGTTAATAACCCAAAGAGAGAACCTTTGAAATGTTAGGGTTGTGGAGAAGAACACCTACTGAGAGACAATCCACACCGACAACAGAATAGTAAGAGAATTTACAACATCCAAGAAGCTACCATCGTCAATGATGTGTCTAGGAGTGTGCCACAAATCTATGTAGCCTTGGATAATAACCAAGCCGACCACCAAGCTTCAGTGGTGGAAATAGAAGGTATGATTTCCAACCATCTAGTGTCTATTCTGATTGACCCTGGTTCAAACTTGAGTTATATAGCCCCTAATACTGTTGATAAGTGTAAACTACAACCATATAAACTTACCAAGCCATGGTTAGTAGCAGAGGTCATACCAACCTGCCAATTAATGGTGGGTGAATTCTCCACCCAAGCAACCCTTAACATATTACTCTTGGGATCATATGATCTGTTGATTGGTATGGACTGGCTAGCCGCCCATAAAGCCAAATTGGACTGTTACCATAAAACCTTAGAATGTGTAAGTAAAGAAGGAAAAAGGATAACCCTTCAAGGGATCTGAAAACCTGTCTCGATGAGACAAATATCAGCTTTACAAATGAGAAGGTATTGCCAAAAAGGATGTCCCTTATATGCAATACAGGTTCTGAAAACAATTGAAGGCGACAAACTAGGCCTTGAAGACCACCCTACCCTGAGAGAATATAGAGATGTATTTCCGGAAGAGGTACCGGGTCTAGCTCCGAGAAGGGACATTGACTTCTCGATAGAACTTGCACCGGGAGTGGTGTCGGTGTCTAGGACACCCTACCGGATGAGCACACATGAACTAGTTGAACTTAAATTTCAATTGAGAGAAATGATGGATAAGGGTTATATCCGGCCCAGTGTGTCTCCATGGGGAGCACCATTCCTATTTGTGAAAAAGAAGGACGGTACCCTTAGACCGTGTATAGATTATAGACAACTCAATAAGGTAACTATAAAGAACAAGTACCCCTTACCCAGGATCAATGACTTGTTCGATGAATTGGGGGGTGCGTCTATTTTCTCAAAGATTGATTTGAGGTCGGGATACCATCAAGTTCGAATCAAGGGTGAAGACATCCATAAAACTACCTTCCATACGAGGTGTGGTCACTATGAGTTTATGGTAGTGCCATTTGGATTGACTAATGCCCGTGCCACTTTCATGTGCTTGATGAACAGTGTACTCAGCAAATTCCTAGACAAATTTGTGTTGGTTTTTATTGACGATATATTAATTTACTCCAAGAATGGAGAAGAGCATGAAGAGCATCTTACACTTGTGTTGCAAGTGCTAAGAGAACATCATCTCTATGCCAAATTCAGAAAATGTGAATTCTTCGAGAAGCAAATACATTACTTAGGTCATGTCCTATCTGAAGAAGGAGTAGCAGTAGACCCTGAAAAAATTAGGTCTATCATGGAATGGCCTACCCCAAAGGATGTTTCGGATATCAAATCCTTTATGGGATTAGTAGGATACTATAGGAGATTTATAAAAGGATTCTCCAAGATTGGTTGTCTAATCACTACCCTCCAGAAGAAGGGGACAAAATTCACGTGGACACAAAAATGTGAAGAAAGATTTCAAAACCTGAAACATCTACTGACCCACGCACTCGTGTTGAAGATCATCGATCCTGAAGCTGACTTCTTCGTATGCACAGATGCATGTAAGGAAGGGCTCGGAGGAGTCCTTATGTAAGGAGGAAGTGTGGTCTTCTATGAATCACAAAAATTGAATGAGCACGAAGTCAACTATGTGACCTGTGATCTAGAGTTGGCTGCCATAGTGCACGCCTTGAAAATGTGGAGGCATTACCTCCTGGGAAGAAAATTTGTACTTATGACAGACCAATGTGGATTGCGATATCTGTTTGACCAACCAAATCTCAACGCTATAAAAGATAGGTGGATGGCCCTCCTTAGCGAGTTTGATTTTGAAATCAAACACATTAAAGGAAAGGAAAATAGGGTGGTCGATGCCCTTAGCCGAAGTATGAAAACAATTCACCTGTCCGCTGTGAGTACCTGGGAGACAGATGTCAAGGAAAGAGTTAGAAATGCACAAGGAACAGATCCATTCTTCCAGACCGTGACCTCATACCTACAACAATAACCCATAGGGATAAAGTATGAAGGCTACCAGATGATGGAAGGGGGTATACTCACTTACAAAAATAGATTCTATATTCCAGATTGTGACGAATTGAAGAGGTTCATACTGGATGAACTACATAAAAGACCCTATACTGGTCATCTAGGATACCAGAAGATGATCACGGCCACCAGGAAACAATTCTATTGGCCTAGATTGAAGAAGGACATAGCCGAGTACCTAGCCAAATGCATAGAATGCCAACAGGTAAAAGCAAAACACCAACACCCAGTGGGATTATTACAACCTCTACCAATCCCAGAATGGAAATGGGAAACCATCTCCATGGATTTCATCACCGGATTACCAACCTCGACCAAACAGAATGACGCCATCATGGTAGTGGTGGATAAATTGAGCAAGTCTTCTCATTTCATCCCCGTCAAATCAACTTGCAAGGCAATAGACATCACACAGGTATTCATGAAGGAGATATTCAGACTGCATGGTATGCCGAAAGAGATCGTGTCTGATAGAGACACGAAATTTACTTCCAACTTTTAGAAGTCACTGATGGTTGGTTTAGAGACCAAGTTGTTGTTTAGCACCTCCTATCACCCTCAAACCGACAGACAGACAGAAAGAGTGAACCAAATACTAGAAGACATGTTAAGAATGCATGTAATGCATCAACCCAAGAAGTGGGAAGACTACCTGCCACTAGTAGAATTCGCCTACAACAACAGCTACCAAGAATCCTTAAAGATGAGTCCCTTCGAAGTCCTCTATGGTAGGTTGTGTAACACTCCTATTAGTTGGAGTAATCCCATAAACATAATTTATTTTGGACCCAACATGTTGAAAGAAATGGAACAACAAGTGACTCAGATAAAAAAAAACCTGAAGGTCGCTCAGAACTGACAGAAAAGCTATGCCAACCAAAAGAGAGCTCTAAGAGAGTTCAAGATGAGAGACCATGTATATCTCAGAGTTAGGCCTAGGAAGAGTTCTCTAAAAATGGGAGCTTGTGCCAAGTTGGCACCTCGGTATTGTGGACCCTTTGAGGTTCTAGATAGAGTGGGACCTGTAGCCTATAGGCTAGCACTTCCTCCCACAGTAAAAGAACATAATTTTTTCCATGTTTCATTATTGAAGAAATATGTACATGATTCTAATCATATAATTGACTGGTCTATGATCCAAGTGGAACTGGAGGGAGAATTCCTACCAGAACCCCAATGCATACTGGACAGAAAGGAAACCCCGCTTCGGAACCGAACTATTGCATAGGTCAACGTGCAATGGAGACATTTTGGCCTAGATGAGGCTACATGGGAAATGGAGGATGCCATGAAACGAGCATATATGATTTTGTTTACATCTGTACATGCATGTCAAGTTGATAGATAGAACATCAAGGACAATGTTCCTTTAAGGGGGAGGGAATTGTAACACCTTGCTTCCCCCAATCTGTAAAAATAACTATACTGGCCAAGTATTGTGGCAAACTCAGAAATGTGAATGTGTGATGTGAATGGACCTTGTCAAAAAGGTCGATGAATGCAAATAATATTGTGAATATATATATATATATATATTGTAGGACTGCTGAGAGCGGGATGTGCTGAAAAACAGACCATAATGTCTGAAGAAAGGTGGTGGAAGGCACCTGGAATGGTGGTGTTAACTTCTATCGAAACCAATACTTTATTTGGACTTCACTGGCTCGGAGAACCAAGAGCGGCTCGCTAGCCCCAAAATGAATTATGCCCCAGGTTGGTAGGTGAAGAGGCTCCTCATGAGTTAATGAGGGATGGGGGTGAAACACCCATTCATAGAGTCCCTAGACCTGACCATTGCGAGGAAGATCATGCCACACACAACCTTTCCGAAAAGAGAAAAGGCAGGAATAGTTTGCGATCAAGGGGAAAATGCGAGGGAAAGAGGAAGAGAGATCGAAAGAACTCTGGAAAAACTACTGAGTGAGTGATAGCAGAGAAGGAGAGTAACCTTCATTCTTGGTCACTAGTGAACATAGAATCAGTCTCGCAGCATCGTGGTCTTAGCTCGAGGTTGGCTAGTGGTAAATCCATTCAGAATCACTGAGCCTATGGTTGGGTGGAAACGAGTACCCCTCTTAGCAGTTGCATCAAACCTGGTGTTTTTTTGATAAGTGTTTTATATCTTGTATCTTGAAATTTATATGCTAACGTGTATGCTCATAGTCTGTGCAATTATGAATGGTTTTAGTATAAGACTGTATGCATGGTGTTTTGACCAGAAATGGTGGTTGCATGCTTATAATGGAAAGAGTACGTATGGCTTATGTTTATAAATAGATATATATATATATATATGTATACCGACCTAATTCAGACTTCAAGTATGTTATCGGGAAATCTATATCCTTATCCATCTCAGGTAATACCCTGGATAGATCTCCCCGTAGAGACACCCTTCTTGGAAATCTTACCAAGAACCTGAAAAAGGATTTGATGGCGCAAGTCTCAGTAATCCTGCATGAGGAGGGATGGTCCTCTTAAAACCCCGAAACCTCGAATTGTGAAATCCTGAAATGGCAGCGTGTGGATAAGTATCGACTGACGAACGAGATCCTGTCGGAAGATCTGAGGTCAGTCACAATCGTTAGATTGGAGGAAGAAATGAGGGCGTTAATGCCTCAACCCCTTTCATTTTATCTTCGTAAGTAGTGAAGAAATCGAGACCGTATATCCCAGGGTTCATGGGAGTATCTGGACCTTCCATTTATAGGACACGTGGATTCCGGTAAGCATTTCGACATTTTGGTACTTGGGAAGACAAAGGGGAAGAACCCTGATCATCACGAGTCGCGAAACCCCGATAACCGAAACCCCAAAATAGCTTAAGGAGTGGATGAGATAGGATAGTTCGGCATTTCGGTACCTGGGATACCTAAGTGGAAGTCCATTTATACTCGCAAGTCCTGAATCTCCAGTCTGCGAAATTTTGATGGGAGAAACCCTGAAATAGATGCATAGGTTTAGGAGTTGGTATTTCAGAGTTTTGGCTCCTGGAAAGTCTAGGCGCGAGATCTCTTGTTTGTGCACATCGTGAAACTTCGATTCGCGAAATCCTGAAATGATAATAGGATGGAGTAGCTATGATTTTTCGGTGTTCTGGCTCTAAGGAAAACCTAGGAGTGAGACTTCTTGTCATTACCCATCGTGAAATCCCGAAGTATGAGATCCAAAAAAAGGGCTAGCGTGGGTAAGCCTTGGTGTTTCGGTGTTTTGGCAACTGGGAAACCCAAGGGTCAGTCTTCTTGTACACGTCAGTCTCGAAATCCTGATGGGTGAAGGCCCGAAAGAACAATACTCATATAGGTTACGAGACTTCGACACTTCTAAAATCGGAATGCTCAAGGGTGTATTCCCTTGTACTCTCATCTCCCAAACTCCCGACATTTGAAGTCCCGAAATGGCTTAACACAGATGGTATTTGGTGTGTTGGTGTTTCGGTACCCGGGATACCTGATGGTAAGTTGGCTTATACTCACCAGTCTCGAAAACCTGGTCTACGAATTCCTGAAATGGACTGAGCGACACATATATACAACTATAAATATGTTAAGGTTTCAGAGTTTTGGCTCTTGGGAAACCTAAGTGCGAGACCTCCTATCGTCACATATCCTAAATTCCTGATGGCGGAAATCCAAAAACAGGGAAGTATGTTTAGAGTTCGTAATTCAGAGTTCGGCTACCGGAAGACCCCGATGTGAGACCTTCTGTCATCGCATCCCTCGAATTCCCGAATTGCGAAATCCCGATAGGCAAAGTACCAAAATGGATTCACACACATGGTTTTGGTGTTTCGGCTTTTCGGTGCCCGGGACTCTGAAGGGTCAGTTTTCCTCGTAATTCGCTAGCTGCAAAATTTTGATGGATGAAACCCTGAAATGAATAAGAGAATATCATATGTAAGTCACGGGTCGAATCAACTGTAATACCATATGTAACGATCGTCGTCGTTACTTAAAAATGTGACTGTAATGGCCTGAGTTCTGAACCCCATTTAAATAATGTATTGTTACAACGCTGAGAGGACAGAGCACCGAAACAATTATTAAAAGGCCAGTGTTACCAAGAAATGTAATGTTTTGATCATTATTAATAATAAACACATCGTTGGCTGCTAGACAGAGAAGGACTAGAGTTATAGGGGGCTATGATTCCACAAGAGAGGGGGCTTGAGGGATAAATGTTATTTCCTATTCTATTTACCCTTTTGTTTAAGGGAGGGGATCAATTACATGAGATTCTTGGGGGAGGCCAAGAATTTCTTGATTCCCCACGAAATACTTAAACCGCCCCTGGACTGTTGGGGGGGTTGGTTGATAGCTCGTTCACTCCTTCATTTGTTTATGTGTTCATTCACTTGCTCACTCATTCATTCATTCCATCCTTAACTATTACTCATTGATCCATCCCCATCCGTGTCTTGGCTTGGGAAAGGTAAACAAACTACCGAATATTAGCCACGTTTTTGTTGGTTGTAGTGGTTGTTGGTGTAATCCATCCATGACTTGAGGCCTGCATGTCTAAGATGCTGGCCTGTGTCCAACATTGTTCATAGCTGTGAGTCCTGAAAGTTCCGGCATTGATATTTTGGACCAGTTGCACTGGAGCCTAGAAGAAGGAGAAGGACTGCTTGAGGGACTGCGTGGAAGAGAAGGGTGGATGTTCATTCTCTTGGGTGGTGCAGGCTGGGTAGAAGAGAGATGGGTACTTGGATTGTCGTGAATGATGGGAAAGCCTATGAGAGCTTGAGTGTTGACTGGTTTGGGAAGCCAAGTAACACTTTGGAACCATCCTTTTGGATTCATAGCCGTGGCTTGGGGCTGAAGTTGTTGTTGATATTTGGAGTAGTAGTGTCTATGGTTGGGTGGAACGTCCTTGGTTTGCAGCCAATTAATGTCATCTTTTATAAAGATAAGTGCTCTTTGTTATATTATTAATTATCTCTACATGAATGTATTTTGTTGTGTATTTATTTATCGTATGATTGAATCTTTAGAGTATGCATGCTTCCTGGTTATTGTTGTGCATGTCGTTAAATATTTTATTTTATGCGTCCTTATTATTTTAAAAGGTATTGGTAAGAGAAATAATTCTAGGGGTGGGATTGAAGGTGGCATACCCAAGCATATGGGTGGTTGAGGTGTGTTACATATTGGTATTAGATAAAGGTTGAAACATCGGGCCAGTATGGGCTAGGTCTATTGTTTAAAGTCTCGTGGTTGAGATCAAATTCTGACCGTGAAGTTGAAAAGCTTAGGAGGAGTGGCCTTGTAGAATCTATGCAGGAGTTAGAATGTCAGAGATCCTTTGTAAGGGTTCGAAGGATCGTGACCGTCTCCTTCGAATTCAAGAGCGATCACCATTGTGGTATCAAGAGAGATCTGGGATCATTGGATTGGAGGGCAGGTGAAAAAGGGTCATCCAATGAAAGTAAATTAAAGGTTAAGTCACAACTGTCAGATTGGTTGGATAGAGATCAACGACCAGGAGGAATTGTGGGGAGCCAATTTGCACAGGAGTTAATTCCCCAAGGTGGTCCCGCAATACAAACCACTGTTTCACCAATGGGTTATGTGTCAGTGTCAAAAGAATTGCGAGGCAAAAGGTGGGTTACTCCAAGCCACCGATGCATGCCCCCGCAAATTGAAATGAATTAAGGGATGTGACATGTTAGTGCTCCAACATCGAAACTTCAAAAAGGCGAAGTAGAGCCAGACTGTTGATCAAAGTGGACATGCGGCAAGAGATCCTACACTCCGTTGGATAACCAGTTCGGAAGAAAGAAGGATGTGAAAATCGAAAATTCTCGAAGGCCCAAATCCCAGAGTTCATCTGGGTCATCCATCAACAAGGACACGTGGCACCAGATCTCTTACTTCAGATACTTATTACTCCGAAAGGTTTTGCAGAGAGAATCACTAGGGAAAGAATTACCTGAAGTCCTGAAGTAACTGAGGACCGTTGATCTCAAATCAACAAGAATCTTTGATCTTTGCAGTAGTATCTCCCAAAGTCCCGAAGTCTGGGGTTAATACGGAACGTTCGATAAGGGAGACACATGTCAGAAGATTGGCCAGTTTGAGAATTCAGATTTGGGGAGAATTGGATGTGTGCTAGTGTGGAAACTCTCGAAGCCCGAAGTCCCAAAGATCGAAGAGCCAAAGTGGTGGGGCATGATGATGTCACATGGAGGTGATGTGGACCCCAAAATTCCTAGGTGACATGGCTTGTGGACATCACCTGGGATAACATGGAAACATGGGATGTGTGCCACATGTCAATAAGTTTTGAGCATATGGAGGATTTAAATTTCAGTTAGAATGTGACAAGTGTCACCTGCTTGATTGGGCCACGTCTCCTCTTCTAGTATTTTTCCACGTGGGGACAGATCGTGCAGTTCAGAGACTGGGAAATCCATAGGAAAAATATGTGTCAGTTGGCGTTGGGTCGAGAACTCCCAAAGAGTTGAAGTGATTCACAACCGTTGATTTATGAGAGACATGCGTTGATGGATCGTCGACTTTGGGTGAAAGAACTCCTGGAGAAAGTGAAGGTGGAGATTTTGAAACTCCTGAAGCCCGAAGAGCCGAAGTGATTCATAGTCGTAGATCCGTGAGAGGACACACATCAACATATTGTGAACTCCAGGTAAAAGCATTCTTGGAGGAAGCAAGCGGGAAAAGTTGAGACTTTCGAAGGCCAGATTTCTGAAGTGGATCTCGATCATTCATCGTGAAAGAAGACAAGGACCGTTCATCGGGTCCTAGTTGAAGGTTCTGAAGTTTCGAAGTGCCTGGAAAGATTTGGCCGCAGTTTTGAGCTTTGGTCACCTAGGGAAGTGGTTTGAAGGGAGTGCGTGCGAAAAATTAAATTCTGTATCGGATAAGGGATAACATGGAAGTTTTATACGGTGCAAATTGATACATATATTTTCTTCATGAATTGAGAAGAAAAATGACTCGTAACATGGTTTGACAATTGTTTTTTATCATATGCATAATTCTAACAAAATGGTTGCTTGGGCATTTTGTAGAATTAATGGGTTTAAACACATCAGCTCAAAATGCGTATTGAAGAAATGGAAGAAGGTGAGGGAGCCTCCAGCCATGATAAGGAGGCCAAAGGCCAAAATACCAGAGTTGGTAATGCAGAGATAGAGTCCAATGGATGCAAGGGAAGAGGAGAGGAGGAAACATTAATAGAAATGGTAAGAAGCCTGAAAATAGAAGTGCAGAGCTACAAAGTATACAATGAGAGACTAGCGAGAGAGAAAAGTCAGATAAATGATCGAGTGTTGTAGATCTTAAATCAATTACAGAGGCAAACGATGAAGGGATCAAATGCAAAACAAGAGGAAGAAGACAAGTTCCATGAAAGAAGAGAGGATCGTGGAAGAGATGGTTATTCGAGAAGTGCCAGAAAAACTCATAGACACCACTCACCCCCTTACTCAGAAGGAATTTTTTATGCATCGGAAGATCCCGTAAACAATTCATAGGTGTGTCTTGTTATGAACTAGAGAAGGAGATAGGGAGTGGAAAGTTTGAAAGGAGAGTTGAGGAAGCTTAAGACACCCTCCTTTGATGGTGAAAATTAAAGGGCGGATGATGTTGAAGAATGGTTTCTTGGACTAAGGAGATATTTTTAGTTTCATAACTATTCATCCAACCTGGAAGCTAGGATTTCCACCTAGCATTTACATGGGAAAGCTTCAATGTGGTGGGATCAACTGACGCAAGTTGAACATATTAATGAGAGTAGGATCACTTGGAAGTAGTTCAAGAAGTACTTCTAGAAGGATAACCTCTCAGAGATTTTTTATGAAAAGAAAATGCAAGAGTTCTTTGAACTCAAGTTGGGAAGCATGACTATGGCATAATATGAGAATAAATTCTTAGGATTGTTAAAATATGTTGGGTTTATAAATTATGAAAAGGTAAAGTTACAAAGGTTTTTGAGTGGACTTCCACCCTTTTATAAATAAAATATTAGGTATGATGAGCCCAAGACTTTGATTGAGGCCATCAGAAAGGCTAAATACATGTACGAACAAGGATAGGGAAGAGAATCCCCACGGAAATCTTGGAAGGATAAGAGGAAGGAGAAGTTTGATCAGAGGAGGAAAGGATTCAAATCTCCCTTCATTAGAAGTCAGCCTAATAAAAATCATTAAGATCAGTATGCTAAGGGTGAATCCAAGAAAGAGGACTCCTTGGGAAAAAGGGGAAGACCACCTATCCAATGGTTGGGATGCAAAGAAGATCACCTGTACAAGGATTTATTCCACAGAAAGGATAGAGTGAAGACTGTGCACAACATCCAAGAGGTTACAACAATTGAAGATATGGGAAGAATCTATGCAACTTTATATGATTGACAAGAAGAGTACCAATCCAATATGATTGAGGTATAAGGTAAGATCATAAATCAGTCTCCTTCTATTTTAATTGATTCAGGAGAAATTCATTGTTACATTGATCCTAAAATAGTTGATAGATTACATTTGGAGAAAAGTAATATTGGAAAATCAAGTTTGGTTCAGCTAGCCACTAGAACCAAAAGGAGAATCCATGATATGGTCAGACGTTGTTCCATAAGTATTAATGGTGTGAATACAAATGCCAATCTAAATATCATACCATTGGGATCTTATGATATTCTAATTGGAATGGATTTGTTGGACAAGCATCATGATATCCTAGATTGTCATAGCAAGACATTTACATGTATTGATGGAGATGGAAAATAGAGCACTATGAAAGGAGTTCCAAGACCCATATCTATAAGGGAGATTTCAACCTTACAACTGAAAAGATGTTTTAGGAAAGGATGTCAATTGTATGCAGTTCATGTGGAAGAGCCAAAAAATACAAAGGATCCAAGCCTTGAATATTTCTCGGTACTACAAGAATTTGAAGATCTATTCCAAGAAATACTAGGGTTTACACCAAGAAGGGATATATATTTGTCAATTGATTTAGTTCCAGGAGTTGCCCCAATGTCAAAAACAACTCACAGAATGAGCACACCAGAGTTAAACAAATTACAAATGCAGTTGGAGGAATTGTTGAAGAAAGGGTACATACATCCAAGTGTTTCACCTTGGGGAGCACCAATACTTTTTGTCAGAAAGAAGGATGGAACCTTGAGGCTGTGTATTGACTTTCGACAATTGAACAAGTATACCATAAGTAAAAAGTACCATCTACCCATAATTGATGACCTCTTTGATCAGCTAAGAGGAGAAAAGATATTTTCGAAGATTGAACTGAGGTTCGAATACCATTAGGTAAGAGTCAAGGAATAAGACATTCATAAGACAACCTTTAGGAACAATTATGGGCATTATGAATTTGTAGTGGTGATATTTGGACTGACCAATGCACCAACTTTCTTTATGTGCTTAATGAATGGCATATTCAAAAATTATTTGGATAAGTTTGTCACAGTGTTCTTGGATGACATACTTAATATCTATTCTAAGTCTAAAGAGGAGAATGAACATCACTTAAGAATGGTTTTGCAAGTGCTGAGAGAACATTAGTTGTATGCCAAGTTGAGTAAGTGTTATTTTTATCAAAAGAAGATCCATTACTTGGGACACATTATTTCAGAACATGGCATAGAAGTAGATCCAAAGAAGATTGAAGCCATTAGAGGATGGCCAATGCCCATAAATGTGTCAGAAGTTAAATATTTTATGGGATTGGATGGTTACTACAAAAGGTTCATAGTAGGGCTCTCTAAGATTGCTCATCCCCTCACTTCTTTGAAAAAGAAGGGAACTAAATTTGAATGGACACCTAAGTGTGAAGATAATTTTAATCTGTTGAAGGAATTACTTATTAGTGCATCTGTGTTAAAGATTACTGAACCAAATGAAAATTGTGTGGTATGTACAGATGCATGTAAGGGGGGGGAGTCCTCATTTAAAATAGACATGTCATTGGTTATGAGTCCAAAAATATTAAGGATCATGAGAGGAAATATGCCACACATGACTTGGGGCCTACTGCCATTATCCACGCCTTGAGGATATGGAGGCATTATCTCATGGGGAAGAGATTAGAATTAAGGACATACCACATTGGCTTGAAGTATCTTTTTGAACAACCAAACTTGAATGACAGGAAAACAAGATGGATAGAATCTTTAAGTGAATACGACCTCAATATCAAGAATATAAAAGGTAAGGAGAATAAAGTTGCCGATGCACTTAGTAGAAGAGTGCATTTCATGCATGCTACTATTGTCAGTATGCATCAGTCAGACTTGAAGAGAAGAATTTTAGATGGTCTTGTTACAGATCAAAATTATCTATAGGTAAAGGAAAGCTTACAACAAAGATATGTACAATAGAAAATAAAGGAGTATGAGATAAAGGAAGATGGATTACTCATGCATAAGAATAGAAGCTATTTTCCTAGTTCTGGAGAACTGAGGAATTTGGTATTGAAGGAAATGCATGATGTTCCTTATGCTGGACATCCCGGTTACCAGAAAACAATTACAGTAGTAAGAAGCCAATTCTTTTGGCCATGAAAGAAAAATGATGTTGTTGATTACATCGCTCGATGTATGGAATGTTAGAAGGTGAAGGATGAACATAGGCACCCAACGGGTTTTCTCCAGCCATTACCAATCCCAGAGAAGAAATGGGAGGTAATAACGATTGGTTTCATAACTAAACTACCCAGGACAACAAGGAAACATGATTCAATCATGGTGGTGGTTGAAAAATTAACGAAGGATGCTCATTTTGTTCCTGTAAAGACAACACATAAAATGACTAATATTGCATAAATTTATAGGAGAGAGATTTCTAGGTTGCATGGGATACCTAGGACAATTGTCTTGGATAGAGATATAAAGTTTACCTCCAATTTTTGGAGGGGGTTGTTTAAAGGATTTGGTACAAATATAAACTTTAACACATCATACCATCCCCAATCAGATGGACAAACATAGAGGGTCAACCGAATAATTGAAGACATGATGAGAATGTTTGTGATGGATAAACCATCTAAGTGGGAATATTGCTTGCACTTGGTTGAGTTTGCATATAATAATGGGTATCGAGCTTCATTGAGAATGAGCCCATTTGAAGCCTTGTATGGAAGGAAATGAAATACTCCAGTGAGCTGGGAAAACCCAAAAGATAGAGTGGTACGTGGGCAGAGTTGCTCAAGGATATGGAAGACCAGATGGTTAAGATCAAGAAGAATTTAAAGGCATCTCAGGATAGACAAAAATTTTATGCAGATAAGAACAAGACAGCTAGAGAATTTAAAGTAGGGGAGCATGTACTTTTGAAAGTGAAGCCCAAGAAAAACTCTTTGAAATTGGGTAGTTGTGCAAAGATGGAAACCATATTTTGTGGTCCATTTGAAATATTGGAAAGAATAGGGCCAGTTGCATACATGATTGCATTACCTGCTTCCATGAATGCGCATAATGTATTTCATGTCTCTTTACTAAAGAGATATGTACATGATCCTAACCATGCTATTGATTGGCATCTGATTAGGGTAGAGACAAAAGGAGACTTTCAGGTTCAACCAGTGCGCGTATTGGAAAAAAGGTCAAAATGCTTTAGAATCGAGTTATAGAGATGGTAAAAGTTCAGTGGACCTGCTACAATCTTGAAGATGCTACCTGGGAGCATGAAGATGCCATGCGGGTATATTACCCGCAACTTTTTGAATAAAATTTGAGATTTTGATCTCTATTTTGTATATGCACTGAGGATAGTGCCAAAATAAGGGG
>JZKD02S1645371.1:70851-92835 GCA_000966675.3 Picea glauca
AACCAGGAATGAAACACTGGGGGAGACGTTCGGGGAGAGATGAGGAAATCCAAACGTGATAATTTTAAAGGCTAATCATTTAACGTGGCAATCATACAGTGTTACAGTAATTTTTTAATATGATTAGGTAAATGTTAAAAAGTAAACACGTTAATGGACGCATTCAAAAATACAAGGAAGTTATCAAGAGTAAATCCCATTCATTGATTTGGGAGGACGACGAAGAATATGCCAACATCTTCAATTTTCAACCCCAAGATTGAAATTTATGATTAAAAGATTGATTAATCCACCGATTCCCATAGGGGGGATGCCTGTCGGCGTAATTATATAACTGAATTAAAAAAATAAAACTAAAAAAAAATTGTTAAAAACTTAAAACGTAACTACGAAGTTGTTGGAATGTCAAATTCCAACGTTTTCTTGCCTGGTACGAAACTATTACAGTTTCCAGAAAAAAGTTGCTTCCTAGGTCAGGCATCACTTTGAACATTTGCAGAAAAGCAATGCATGTACAAAACAATCCACCCCAGCCATCACGAGAACGTTTTTAGTCGTTATCACATGGAATATTTTTCATAAATTTTCCATGGATTGGGGAAAGGCAATCCTTCAAGATTGGGGAAAGGCAATCCTTCAAGATCGATTGTCATTGTACTATACTACACATGCTTCACTCTTGACTGATCGGAGATGTGATATTTTATCTTCCGAAAAAGCTATTTGTATAAAAATAACTAAATTTTAAATAATAATAAAAAACAATAAATAAAATGTGATTCAATTATTATTATATGTCGGCAAACTTTTATTTCAAGATGGTCTATCCGCATCACTTTGTAAAAATTGTTTTATTTTTTCTTTTCATGTAAGTGTGATTTCAAAGGCGTCACCTTATAAAAGTTTTATTTTTTTTTCAGTTTTTTTCTCAATAATTTTTTAGTTTGATTTTGTTCAAAATTTGGTGAAGAATGGTTGGATATGTAGATTTGAGTGATTAAATTTGTATGTGCAATTTAAACAATAGAAAATAGTTATTTTGTTCAAATTTAAGTCAACAGATTCGAGCAAAGAAAACCTAAAAAATAAAAACTCATAAAAAACTATTTTTCACCATTTATCATTTTTGCATGGACCATGCTACCTCAAACTTTCAAGACATTTTCTATTTGCTACAATTGATTGTCATTGTACTAGAGTGCACTTACTTCAGTATTGACACCAGAAATGTGATATTTTATCAGAAAGGAACTTCTAAAGAAACAAATTTTAAAGAATAACAAAAACATATAAAACGTGATTCAATTATTATTATTTGTCAAATTTTAAATAATAAAAAAAAACTGATAAAACATGATTCTATTATTATCATTGGTCGGTGAACTTTGAACACAAGATAGATTTTGCACCCATTTCTAAGGAAAGTGTGTTGTGTAATTTTTATGCATCAGAAGATCCCATAAACAATTCATAGGTGTCTCTTGTTACAACCTAGAGAAGGAGATAGGGAGTGGACAGTTTGAAAGGAGAGTTGAGGAAGCTTAAGACACCCTCCTTTGATGGTGAAAATTAAAGGGAGGATAATGTCGAAGCATGGTTGCTTGGACTCGGGAGATATATTTAGTTTCATAACTATTCATCTAACCTGGAAGCTAGGATTTCCACCTACCATTTACACGGGAATGATTCAATGTGGTGGGATCAACTAAAGAATGTTGAACATATTAATGAGAGTATGATCACTTGGAAGTAGTTCAATAAGTACTTCCAGAAGGATTACCTCTCAGAGAATTTATATGAAAAGAAAATGCAGGAGTTCTTTGAACTCAGGTTGGGAATCATGACTATTGCAGAATATGAGAAGAAATTCTTAGGATTGTTAAAATATGTTGGGTTTATAAATGATAAAAAAGTAAAGGTACAAAGGTTTTTGAGTGGAATTCCATCCTTTTATAAAGAAAATATTAGGTATGATGAGCCCAAGACTTTGACTGAGGCCATCAAGAAGGATAAATACCTGTACAAGCAAAGACATGGAAGAGAATCCCCGCAGAAATCTTGGAAGGATAAGAGGAAGGAGAAGTTTGATCAGAGGAGGAAAGGATTCAAACCTCCCTTCATTAGAACTGAGCCTAATAAAAATCATCAAGATCGATATGCTAAGGGTGAATCCAAGAAAGAGGACTCCTTGGGAAATAGGGGAAGACCACCTATACAATGGTTGGGATGAAAAGAAGATCACCTGTACAAAGATTTCTTCCACATAAAGGACAGAGTGAAGACTGTGCAAAACATCCAAGAGGTTACAACAGTCGAAGATATGGGAATAATCTATGCAGTTTTATATGATCGACAAGTAGAGTACCATTCCAATATGATCAAGGTGGAAGGTAAGATCATAAATCAACTTGTTTCTATTTTAATTGATTCAGGAGAAATTCACTGTTACATTGATCCTAAAATAGTTGATAGATTACATTGGGAGAAAAGTAATCTTGGAAAATCAATTTTGGTTCAGCTAGCCACTAGAACCAAAAGGACAATCCATGATATGGTCAGAAGTTGTTCCATAAGTCTTAATGGTGTGAATACAAATTCTGATCTAAATATCATACCATTGGGGTCTTATGATATTCTAATTGGAATGGATTTATTGGACAAACATCATGCTATCCTAGATTGTCATAGAAAGACATTTACATGTCTTGATGGAGATGGAAAACAAAGCACTATGAAAGGAGTTCCAAGACCCATATCTATAAGGGAGATTTCAACCTTACAACTGAAAAGATGTTTTAGGAAAGGATGTCAATTGCATGTAGTTCATGTGGAAGAGAAAGAAAATACAAAGGATCCAAGCCTTGAATATTTCTTGGTACTACAGGAATTTGAAGATGTATTCCAAGAAATAATAGGGTTTACACCAAGAAGGGAGATATATTTGTCAATTTATTTATTTCCAGGAGTTGCCCCTATGTTAAAAACACCTCACATAATGAGCACACCAGAGTTAAACGAATTACAAATGCAGTTGGAGGAATTGTTGAAGAAAGGGTACATACATCCAAGTGTTTCACCTTGGGGAGCACCAATACTTTTTATCAAAAAGAAGGATGGAACCTTGAGGTTGTGTATTGACTTTCGACAACTACACAAGTATACCATAAATAACAAGTACCCTCTACCCATAATTGATGACCTCTTTGATCAGCTAAGGGGAGAAAATATATTTTCCAAGATTGAACTAAGGTTCGAATACCATGAGGTAAGAGTCAAGGAATAAGACATTCATAAGACAACCTTTAGGACCAATTATGGGCATTATGAATTTGTAGTGGTGCCATTTGGACTAACCAATGCACCATCTTTCTTTATGTGCTTAGTGAATGACATATTCAAAAATTATTTGGATAAGTTGTCATAGTGTTCTTGGATGACATAGTTATCTATTCTAAGTCTAAAGAGGAGCATGAACATCACGTAAGACTGGTGTTGCAAGTGCTAAGAGAACATCAGTTGTATGGAAAGATGAGTAAGTGTTCTTTTTATCAAAAGAATATCCATTACTTGGGACACATTATTTCAGAACATGGCATAGAATTAGATCCAAAGAATATTGAAGCCATTAGAGGATGGCCAATGCCCATAAATGTGTCAGAAGTAAAATCTTTTATGGAATTTTCTAGTTACTACAAAAGGTTCATAATAGGGTTCTCTAAGATTTCGCATCCCCTCACTTATTTGCAAAAGAAGGGAACTAAATTCGAATGGACACCTAAGTGTGAAGATAATTTTAATCTGTTGAAGGAATTACTTATTAGTTCTCCCATGTTAAAGATTACTGACCCAAATGAAAATTTTGTGGTATGTACATATGCATGTAAGGGAGGACTTGGGGGAGTCCTCATGCAAAATGGACATGTCATTGGTTATGAGTCCAAAAATCTTAAGGGTCATGAGAGGAACTATGCCACACATGATTTGGATCCTGCTTCCATTGTCCATGCCTTGAGGATATGGAGGCATTATCTCATGGGGACGAGAGTTGAATTAAGGACATACCACATTGGCTTGAAGTATCTTTTTGAACAACCAAGCTTTAATGATAGGCAAACAAGATGGATAGAAGTTTTAAGTGAATATGACCTCAATATCAAGCATATAAAAGGTAAGGAGAACAAATTTGCCGATGCACTTAGTAGAAGAGTGCATCTCATGCATGCTACTGTTGTCAGTATGCATCAGTCGGACTTGAAGAGAATAATTTTAGATGGTCTTGTTATAGATCGAAATTACCTACAGGTAAAGGAAATCTTAGAATAAGGAGATGTATAATAGAAAATAAAGGAGTATGAGATAAAGGAAGATGGATTACTCATGCATAAGAATAGAATCTATGTTCCTAGTTCTGCAGAATTGAGGAATTTGGTATTGAAGGAAATGCATGATGTTCCTTATGCTGGACATCTCGGTTACCAGAAAACAATTACAGTAGTAAGAAGCCAATTCTTTTGGCCATGAAATAAAAATGATGTTGTTGATTACATCGCTCGATGTATGGAATGTTAGAAGGTGAAGGATGAGCATAGGCACCTGGCGGGTTTGCTCCAACCATTACCAATCCTAGAGAAGAAATGGGAGGTAATAAGCATTGGTTTCATAACTAAATTACCCAGGACAACAAGGAAACATGATTCAATCATGGTGGTGGTTGAAAAATTAACAAAGGCTGCTCATTTTGTTCCTGTAAAGACAAAACTTAAAACGACTAATATTCTAGAAATTTACAGGAGAGAGATTGCTAGGTTGCATGGGATACCTAGGACAATTGTCTTGGATAGAGATAGAAAGTTTACCTCCAATTTTTGGAGGGGATTGTTTAAAATATTTGGTACAAATCTAAACATTAACACATCATACCATACCCAATCAGATAGAAAAACATAGAGGGTCAACTGAATAATTGAAGACATGCTGAGAATGTATGTGATGGATAAACCATCTAAGTGGGAATATTACTTGCACTTGGTCAAGTTTGTATATAATAATGGGTATCAAGCTTCATTGAGAATGAGCCCATTTGAAGCCTTGTATGGTAGGAAATGAAATACTCTAGTGAGCTGGGAAAACCAAGCAGATAGAGTGGTACTTGGGGCAGAGTTGCTCAAGGATATGGAAGACCAGATGGTTAAGATCCAAAATAATTTAAAGGCATCTTAGGATAGACAAAAAGTTTATGCAGATAAGAACAGGACAGATAGAGAATTTAAAGTAGGGGAGCATGTACTTTTGAAAGTGAAGCCCAAGAAAATCTCTTTGAAATTGGGTAGTTGTGCAAATATGGAAACCATATTTTGTGGTCCATTTGAAATATTGGAAAGAATAGGGCCAGTTGCATACATGATTGCATTGCCTGCTTCCATGAATGTGCATAATGTATTTCATGTCTCTTTACTAAAGAGATATGTACATGATCCTAACCATGTTATTGATTAGCATCTGAATAGGGTAGAGACAAAGGGAGACTTTCAGGTTCAACTAGTGCGGGCATTGGACAAAAAGGTCAAAATGCTTCATAATCGAGTTATAAAGATGGTAAAAGTTTAGTGGACTTGCTACAGTATTGAATATGCTACTTGGGGGCATGAAGATGCCATGCGGGTAGATTATCCACAACTTTTTGAATACAATTTGAGATTTTGATCTCTATTTTGTATATGCACTAAGGCTAGTGCCAAAATAAGGGGGAGGGGATGTAACACCCTAGGTTCTAAAACCCATTTTAAATAATGTATTTTTACAATGCTGAGAGGCCAGAGTGCCCAAACAATTATTAAAAGGCCTGTGTGCCTAAGAAATGTAATGTTTTGATCATTATTAATAATAAACAGATTGTTGGCTACTAGATAGACAAGGACTAGAGTTATAGGGGGATATGATTCCACGAGAGATGGGGCTTCAAGGGATAAATTTTATTTCCTATTCTATTTACCCCCTTTTCTAAGAGAGGGGATCAATTACCTGATCTTCTTGGGGGAGGTTGGGAGGTTCTTGATTCGCCATGAAATACTTAAACCGCCCCTGGATTGTTGGGTGGGTTGGATGATTACTCATTCTCTCCTTCATTCGTTTATGCATTCATTCACTTTCTCACTCGTTCATTCATTCCGTCCTTACCTATAACTCATTGATCCATCCTCATCTGCGTCTCAGTTTGGGAAAGGGAAACAAACTGCCGAATGTTAGCCATGTTTTTTTTGGATGTAGTACATGTCTGAAATGCATTGGCATGTGTCCAACATTGTTCACAATTGTGAGTCCTGAGAGTTCCAACATTGATATTATGGACCAGTTGCACTAGATCCCAAAAGAAGGAGAATGACTTCCTGAGGGACAACGTGGCAGAGAAGGGTGTAAGTCCATTCTCTTGGGTGGTGCAGGCTGGGTAGAAGAGAGTTGGGTACTTGGATTGTTGTGAGTGCTAGGAAATCCTGTGAGAGCTTGAGTGATGAATGGTTTGGGAAGACAAGTAGCACTCTGGAACCATCTTGTCGATTCATATCCCTGGCTCAAGGGTGACATCGATGTTGAGATTTGGAGCAATAGTGTCTACGGTTGGGTGGAACATCATTGGTCTGCAGCGATTTGGTGTCATCTTTTATAAATATAAGTGATCTCTATTATGGTATTAATTATCTGTATATGAATTTATTCCGCTATGTATTTCTTTATCGTATGATTGAATCTTTAGATTATGCATGCTTGTTGGTTATTATTGTGCATGTCATTAAATCTTTTCTTTTATGTGTCCTTATTATTTTAAAAGGTATCGGTAAGAGAAATAAGTCCAGGAGTGGGCCTGAAGGTGGCGTACTCTGACCTGTGGGTGGTCGGGGTGTGTTACATAGACACATAACAAGTGCAATATTATATTGTTTTTTTTCTTTTATGCAGGAAAGCAACAACTACAAACAATCAATCAACGCAACTCAACAACGAACACAATGCACACAATTTAGGCAACAGACAAACATAATGACCTAGAATACTAGAACATCATGGAGTTGGAAGAAACATATGGAAATAAATCAGATGAAAAATAAATATGACTACCCACCCGTCCTATCCTGCAAGGTTAGGACCTCCAGGACACATAAGCAATGCTCAATCCCAGGTTCCCATCAATTTTGACCATTTAAGGTCTCAAGGGTGGAAATTTTTCTATGGAACAAGGAGGTGCCTACATCCCACCCGAAACAAGCATACAAAGCCTACTAAGCTAAGGACAATCATCAAATAAACCCAACACAACCAACATCAATGACACGACTAACTAGAACCGTCACAGTGAGAAAGAAAACCATCACATTAAAATGTTACAAAACCAATTACAAACAACAATTACGATAAACAACAACACCCTCAACGGGAAGTGCATGATCCAAGCCAGGAATCATATGCGCTTATTGATCAACACACACAATGATCCTATTTCAAGGAATCATGTCACCACATTGCGATAAACACACTGAGAACCCATGCACAACAAGAACAATTCTAACCTTCAACCAAACATAAAATCCAACCTTTCTGAAATCCAACTTGCATTGACATACATTAAACGAAACCAACATGAGAGCATGGAAATCCATCTAGCTAAATGAGGTGCAATGTAACAACAAATAATACATGGTTAAAAATTTGCAACATTCTAGATGTGCCTCATTACTATATTACCATCATAAAACTATTCTAGCACATTGTATCATACTTCAACTAATATAAACCCATAACAATACACCCCTATTTTAACAATAACCCATGTTTCCATGCTATGTTTTCTCCAAGACAGCCCCTTAAAATTATGAATAATAAAGACACTATAAATAATAATTACAATTTATCAAAAAGGGTTCCAATGATAACATTAATAAATTGAACATGTCCTTAGTTCCCTGCTGCAAAGGAAATTAAAAATATTTTAGGCGATAATCGCATTGATCCCAATTAAACTAATAAAACTAATGCAAAACAATTAATCTAAGTAATTCCATAATCATAATGGGATTATTTTAACTGTTGTAACAAGGGAAACATTTAAGCTATCATAAGATAATTATCATACCCATCATTTAACCACTAAACTAATAAACTATTAAACCAATAAACCATTTAACTATTAATCAATTTAACTATTAAACTATTAAACCATTTAACCATTAAACTGCGCAAAAGCGATTAAACTATTACATGGGATAATTGTTATATTCAAATTAAATCCATAATAGAACTATTACATCACAACTGAAACTGGAACCATTAAGGTTGATGTAGANACCATGTTATTGATTGGCATCTGAATAGGGTAGAGACAAAGGGAGACTTTTAGGTTCAGCTAGTGCGGGTATTGGACAAAAAGGTCAAAATGCTTCATAATCGAGTTATAGAGCTGGTAAAAGGTTAGTGGAACTGCTACGATCTTGAATATGCTACCTGGCAGCATGAAGATGCCATGTGGGTAGATTACCCACAACGTTTTGAAAAAAAAATGAGATTTTGATCTCTATTTTGTATATGCAATGAGGATAGTGCCAAAATAAGGGGGAGGGGATGTATCACCCTAGGTTCTAAACCCAATTTTAAATAATGTTTTGTTACAATGCTGAGAGGCTAGAGCACCCAAACAATTATTAAAAGGCCTGTGTGCCTAAGAAATGTAATGTTTTGATCATTATTAATAATAAGTAGATCATTGGCTACTAGAAAGACAAGGACTAGAGTTATAGGGGTCTATGATTCCACAAGAGGGGGGGCTTCAGGGGATAAATGTTATTTCCTATTCTATTTACCCTCTTTTCTAAGGGAAGGGATCAATTACGTGAGCTTCTTGGGGGGGGTTGGGAGGTTCTTGATTCGCCATGAAATACTTAAACCGCCCCTAGATTGTTCTGTGGGTTGGATGATTGCTCATTCTTTCCTTCATTCGTTTATGCGTTCATTCACTTTCTCACTAGTTCATTCATTATGTCCTTACCTATAACTCATTGATCCATCCTCATCTACATCTTGGTTTGGGAAAGGGAAACAAACTGCCGAATGTTAGCCATGTTTTTTTTGGCTGTAGTGGTCGTTGGTGTAATCCATCCATGACTTGAGGCCTGCATGTCTGAAATGCATTGGGATGTGTCCAACATTGTTCATAGCTGCGAGTCCTGAGAGTTCCAACATTGAGATTATGGACCAGTTGCACTAGATCCCAAAAGAAGGAGAAGGACTGTCTGAGGGACTACGTGGCAGAGAAGGGTGTAAGTCCATTCTCTTGGGTGGTGCAGGCTGGGTAGAAGAGAGTTGGGTACTTGGATTGTTGTGAGTTCTAGGAAATCCTATGAGAGCTTGAGTGATGACTGGTTTGGGAAGCCAAGTAGCACTCTAGAACCGTCTTGTGGATTCATATCCCTGACTCGGGGGTGACACCGATGTTGAGATTTGGAGGACTAGTGTCTACGGTTGGGTGGAACATCCTTGGTCTGCAGCGAGTTGGTGTCATCTTTTATAAATATATGTGATCTCTGTTATGGTATTAATTATCTGTATATGAATTTATTCCGCTGTGTATTTCTTTATTGTATGATTGAATCTTTAGAGTATGCATGTTTGTTGGTTATTATTGTGAATGTCATTAAATCTTTTCTTTTATGTGTCCTTATTATTTTAAAAGATATCGGTAAGAGAAATAAGTCCAGGAGTGGGCTTGAAGGTGGCGTACCCCGACCTGTGGGTGGTCGGGGTTTGTTACATTGACGCATAACAAGTGCATTATTATATTGTTTTTTTTCTTTTATGCAGGAAAGTAACAACTACAAACAATCAATCAACGCAACTCAACGACAAACACAATGCACACAATTTAGGCAGCAGACAAACATAACGACCTAGAATACTAGAACATCATGGAGCTGGAAGAAACATACGAAAATAAATAAGATGGAAAATAAATACGACTACCCACCCGTCCTATCCTGCAAGGTTAGGACCTCCAGGACACATAAGCAATGCTCAATCCCAGGTTCCCATCAATTTTGACCATTTAAGGTCTCAAGGATGGAAATTTTTCTATGGAACAAAGAGGTGCCTACATCCCGCCCGAAACAAGCATAAAAAGCCTACTAAGATAAGGACAATCATCAAATAAATCCAACGCAACCAGTATCAATGACACAAGTAACTAGAACCGTCACAGTGAGCAAGAAAACCATCACATTAAAATGTTACAGAACCAACTACAAACAAAAACTACGATAAACAACAACACCCTCAACGGGAAGCACATGACCCAAGCCAGGAATCATATGCGCTTACTAATCAACACACACAATGATCCTATTTCAAGGAATCATGTCACCACATTGCGACAAGCACACTAAGAACCCATGCACAACAAGAACAATTCTAACCTTCGACCAAACATAAAATCCAACCTTTCTAAAATCCAACTTGCATTGACATACATTAAGCGAAACCAACATGAGAGCATGGAAATCCATCTAGCTAAACGGGGTGCAATGTAACAACAAATAATACATGGTTAAAAATTTGCAACATTCTAGATGTGCCTCATTACTATATTACCATCATAAAACCATTCTAGCACATTGTATCATACTTCAACTAATATAAAACCATAACAATACACCCCTATTTTAACAATAACCCATGCTTCCATGCCTTCTTTTCTCCAAGACAACCCCTTAAAATTATGAATAATAAAGAAACTATAAATAATAATTACAATTTATCAAAAATGGTTCTAATGCTAACATTAATCAATTCAACATGTCCTTAGTTCCCTGCTGCAAAGGAAATTAAAAACATTTTAGGCGATAATCGCATTGATCCCAATTAAACTAATAAAACCAATGCAAAATGGTTAATCTAAGTAATTCCATAATCATACTGGGATTATTTTAACTGTTGTAAAAAGTGAAACGTTTAAGCTATCATAAGATAATTATTATACCCGTCATTTAACCACTAAACTAATAAACTATTAAACCAATAAACCATTTAACTATTAATCAATTAAACTATTAAACTATTAAACCATTTAACCATTAAACTGCACAAAAGAAATTAAACTATTACATGGGATAATTGTTATATTCAAATTAAATTCATAATAGAATGGTTACATCACAACTGAAACTAGAACCATTAAGGTTGATGTAGAACTATTAATTATTAAACTGTTACTACAATTGAACTATTATATAAATTATCATAATCACAATTAAAAATGAGTATGATGGTTGTTTGATTCATAGTTGTAATCACAACATCCTTTATTAGAGAAATAACCGATATACATAAATTAGCCACGCAACTATTTACTCAGAAATTGCAGCATGTAGCAAGAAAACCGCCACTGCCATTAAATATCGTTTCCTTCCTGACATCTCTGCCTTAATAAATCACTGTCATTCCTCCTAACATGCAATGCCGATATAAACTCGTTTTCACTCAAACAATGAAACTACCAAAAACTGGAAGTGCCACACATTGTTGTCCATAACACTCTGTTGTTAAATGCATTTGGATAAAATTTTGGAGCGGAAAAAGGTATACATGAATCAATTAAAGGACAATTCTATTTAAATAATCAATACTTTGTTGGGAAACTGTGTTATGCCAATCCTTGGAACATGATGATCTCATGGTTCAATGTCCATGTAACCACCAAGTCAAGTGAAGGTCCTGATCCAACCAACTTGACTGGCTCAAGAAAATGCTTGTCCCCGAGGTCGTAGTCGATCCTTTTTCTCGTATTGGTTTGCAGGTTTTAAAGGAAAGGAAGGCCCAAGGCCCAATATCTACTAGTCAATAAAGGTTCAAGCACCTACACATACTAATTTATTTAACACACAACAAAGCTCTGCATCCAAGTCTAGCACCATGGCCAAAGGAAGAGCCTACGCGCAACGTGTCTCTCTGAATAAAGTGCTCAGAAAAATTAAAAAGACTAGGGTAGTGATCAAGGAGAGGGAAATGGTTTACAGGATGAACAAGCTGTGTGCAAGAAAGCACTGAGAGAGAAAATTAAAAACCATTAGTGTACACTGTGTGAGAGAGATGCGCTTAGGAAAACGCCTATCATTTTCTCTCTACTAAAAGGGTTTTCTACTGATCATGTTCCCGGATTGATTGATGGCTTGGTTGTGGTCACCCTTCCCGTTCGACTGTTATGTCAACCTTTATAGTCAGGGCCAAATTTAACTTATTACACAACTGGAAAATGCTTTCCCGACAAATAGTGTTTGTAAAGGGGGTGTGCATACTTACACAGTGGAACCTTCATGCACACTTCAACGAAGTTCATAAAACCTTAGCAATGAAGCACTCAAAAACATAATTAACAACAAGTTAAATTAAAAAATGGTTTCCAATTATTCTAGGACGACTATAAACTAAATAAAATACATCTAGCTATGTAGCACACAGGAAATAGGATCTCATTAACTAAATAAAAAATATGAAAAAAATCTTCAAATGGTTCTTTGTTAGGCCACCTCGTTATCACTCTGTTTGATTTAGATTGAGTTGGGTTTGTATAATACCTGGTGAAGAGTAAATCTTTGGGTTAATGCCTAGCAATGGTTTTGTCAACAGTTTCAAAATATAAGGGATATAAAAAAATGAAAGGATCAATAAGCCACGCAGACCAAATTAAATGGATAGAGGAGGGTGATCAGGCTGGAAACAGAAGGATCTCCCGAGAGGCAGNAGAATAGGGCCAGTTGCATACATGATTGCATTGCCTGCTTCCATGAATGTGCATAATGTATTTCATGTCTCTTTACTAAAGAGATATGTACATGATCCTAACCATGTTATTGATTGTCATCTAATTAGGGTAGAGACAAAAGGAGACTTTCAGGTTCATCCAGTGCGGGTATTGGACAAAAAGGTCGCAATGCTTTAGAATCGAGTTATAGAGCTGGTAAAAGTTCAGTGGACCTGCTACGGTCTTGAAGATGCTACCTGGGAGCATGAAAATGGCATGCAGGTATATTACCCGCAACTTTTTTAATAAAATTTGAGATTTTGATCTCTATTTTGTATATGCACTGAGGATAGTGCCAAAATAAGGGGGAGGGGATGTAACACCCTGAGTTCTAAACCCCATTTTAAACAATGTATTGTTACAATGCTGAGAGGCCAGAGTTCCCAAACAATTATTAAAAGTCCTGTGTGCCTATGAAATGTAATTTTTTTATCATTATTAATAATAAACAGATCGTTGGCTACTAGACGGACAAGGAAAAAAGTTATAGGGGGCTATGATTCCACAAGAGAGGGGGATTCAGGGGATAAATGTTATTTCCTATTCTATTTACCCTCTTTTCTAAGGGAGGGGATCAATTATGTGAGATTTTTGGGGGAGGCCGGGAGGTTCTTGATTCACCACGAAATACTTAAACCGCCCCTGGATTGTTGGGTGGGTTGGATGATTGCTCGTTCTCTCCGTCATACGTTTATGCATTCATTCACTTTGTCACTCGTTCATTCATTACATCCTTACTTATAACTCATTGATCCATCCTTATCCACGTCTTGGTTTGGGAAAGGGAAACGAACTGTCGAATGTTATCCATGCTTTTTTGGCTGTAGTGGTCGTTGGTGTAATCCATCCATGACTTGAGGCTTGCATGTCTAAAATGTGTTGCCCTGTGTCCAACATTGTTCACAACTGCGAGTCATGAGAGTTCCAACATTGATATTATGGACCAGTTGCACTAGATCCCAAAAGAAAGAGAAGAACTGCCTGAGGGACTACATGGCAGAGAAGGGTGGAAGTCGATTCTTTTGGGTGGTGCAGGTTGGGTAGAAGAGAGTTGGGTACTTGGATTGTTGGGAGTGTTAGGAAATCCTATGAGAGATTGAGTGATGAATGGTTTGGGAAGCCAAGTAGCCCTCTGGAACTGTCCTTGTGGATTCATATCCCTAGCTCGGGGGTGACACCGATGTTGAGATTTGGAGCAGTAGTGTCTATGGTTGGGTGGAACATCCTTGGTATACAGTGAGTTGGTGTCATATTTTATAAATATAAGTGATCTCTTTTATGGTATTAATTATCTGTATATGAATTTATTCCACTGTGTATTTCTTTATCATATGATTGAATCTTTAGAGTATGCATGCTTGTTGGTTATTATTGTGCATGTCATTAAATATTTTCTTTTATGTGTCCTTATTATTTTAAAAGGTATCAGTAAGAGAAATAATTCTAGGGGTGGGCTTGAAGGTGGCATACCCCGACCTGTGGGTGGTCGGGGTGTGTTACATCGACGCATAACAAGTGCAATATTATATATATTTTTTATTTTATGCAGAAAAGTAACAACGAAAAAAAATCAATCAACGCAACTCGACGACGAACACAATGCACACAATTTAGGCAGTAGACAAACATAATGACCTAGAATACTAGAACATCATGGAGCTGGAAGAAACGTACATAAATAAATAAGATGAAAAATAGATGCAACTACCCACCCATCCTATCTTGCAAGGTTAGGACCTCCAGGACACATAAGCAATGCTCAAGCCCAGGTTCCCATCGATTTTGACCATTTAAGGTCTCAAGGATGGAAATTGTTCTATGGAAGAAGGAGGTGCCTACATCCCGCCTGAAACAAGAATACAAAGCCTACTAAGCTAAGGACAATCATGAAATAAAACCAACACAACCAACATCAATGACACAAGTAACTAGAACCGTCAAAGTGAGAAAGAAAACAATCACATTAAAATGTTACAGAACCAAGTACAAAAAAAAATTATGATAAACAACAACACCCTCAATGGGAAGCACATGACCCAAGCTAGGCATCATATGCACTTATAGATCAACGTGCACAATTATACTATTTCAAGGAATCATGTCACCACATTACAACAAGAACACTAAGCACCCATGCACAACAAGAAAAATTCTAACCTTTGACCAAACATAAAATCCAACCTTTCTGAAATCCAACTTGCATTGACATACATTAAACGAAACCAACATGAGAGCATGGAAATCCATCTAGCTAAACGAGGTGCAATGTAACTACAAATAAGACATGGTTAAAAATTTGCAACATTCTAGATGTGCCTTATTACTATCTTACCATCATAAAACTTTTCTAGCACATTGTATCATACTTTAACTAATATAAACCCATAACAATACACACCTATTTTAACAATAACCCATGGTTCCCTGCCTTCTTTTCTCCAAGACAACCCAAAATATTATGAATAATAAAGCAACTATAAATAATAATTACAATTTATCAAAAAGGTTCCAATGCTAACATTAATCAATTGAACATGTCCTTACTTAGTTCCCTGTTGTAAAGGAAATTAAAAATATTTTAGGCGATAATCTCATTGATCCCAATTAAACTAATAAAACTAATGAAAAATAGTTAATCTAACTAATGCCATAATCATAATGGGATTATTTTAACTGTTGTAAAAAGGGAAATGTTTAAGCTATCATAAGATAATTATCATACCCATCATTTAACCACTAAACTAATAAACTATTAAACCAATAAACCAGTTAACTATTAAACTATTAAACCATTTAACCATTAAACTGCGCAAAAGCAATTAAACTATTACACAGGATAATTGTTATATTCAAATTAAATTCATAATAGAACAATTACATCACAACTGAAACTGGAACCATTAAGGTTGATGTAGAACTATTAATTATTAAACTGTTACTACAATTGAACTATTATATAACTTATCATAATCACAATTAAAAATGAGTATGATGGTTTTTTGATTCACAATTGTAATCAAAACATCCTTTATTAAAGAAATAAATGATATATATAAATTATCCATGCAACTGTTTACTTAGAAATTGTAGCATACAGCAAGAAAATCGCCACTGCCATTAAATATCGTTTCCTTCCTGACATCTCTGCCTTAATAAATCACTGTCATTCCTCCTAACATGCAATGCCGATATAAATTCGTTTCCACTCAAACAATGAAACTACCAAAAACTTGTAGTGCCACGCATTGTTGTACATCACACTATGTTGTTAAATGCATTTGGATAAAATTTTGGAGCAGAAAAAGGTATACATGAATCAATTAAAGGACAATTCTATCTAACTAATAAATACTTTGTTGGGAAACTGTGTTCTGCCAATCCTTGGAACATGGTGATCTCATGGTTCAATGTCCATGTAACCACCGAGTCAAGTGAAGGCCCTGATCCAACCAGCTTGACTGGCTCAAGAAAACACTTGTCCCTGGGGTCGTAGTCGATCCTTTTTCTCGTGTTGGTTTGCAGGTTTTAAGGGAAAGGAAGGCCCGAGGCCCAATATCTACTAGTCAATCAAGGTTCAAGCACCTACACATACTAATTTATTTAACACACAACAAAGCTCTTCATCCAAGTCTAGCACCATGGCCAAAGGAAGAGCCTACGCACAACGTGTCTCTCTGAATAAAGCGCTCAGAAAAATTAAAAAGACCAAGGTAGTGATCAAGGAGAGGGAAAGGGTCTACATGATGAACAATATGGGTGCAAGAAAGAGCTGAGAGAGAGAACTAAAAACCATTAGTGTACATGGTGTGAGAGAGATTCGCTTAGGAAAATGCCTATCCTTTTCTCTCTACTAAAAGGGTTTTCTATTGACCATGTTCCCAGATTGATTTGATGGCTTGGTTGTGGTCACCCTTCCCGGTCGACTGTTATGTCAACCTTTACAGTCAGGGCCAACTTTAACTTATTACACAACTGGAAAATGTTTTCTCGACAAATAGAGTTTGTAAAGGGGGTGTCCATACTTACATGGTGGAACCTTCATGCACACTTCAACGAAGTTCATAAAACCTCAGCAATGAAGCGCTCGAAAACATAATCAACAACAAGTTAAATTCAAAAATGGTTTCCAATTATTCTAGGACGACCATAAACTAAATAAAATAAATCTAGCTATGGAGCACACAGGAAATAGGATCTCGTTAAATAAATCAAAAATATAAAAAAAATCTTCAAATGGTTCTTTGTTAGGCCACCTCGTTATCACTCAGTCTGATTTAGATTGAGTTGGGTTTGTATAATACTTGGTGGAGAGTGGAGCTTTGGGTTAATGCCTAGCGATGGGTTTGTCAACAGTTTCAAAATATAAGGGATAAAAAAAAATGAAAGGATTAATAAGCCATGCAGATCGAATTAAATGGATAGAGGAGGGTGATCAGGCTAGAAACAAAAGGATCTCCCGAGAGGCAGCAAGCGAAATCAAGAAATCAACCAAAAATGCTTCTTACTCACTGAACATTTTTTTTTTCTTACAACAACAATCTCAAATAGAGTCCTAATAATATGTCGGGATATACACTACAATATACATCATTATTAATGTTCATATACGAAAAATTTGACTAAAATACAATGCAAATTTACACATGCATACCGAATCCGAAAGCGAAGAACCCAGATTCATTATCCCGTGCCTGCGCTCCGTCCAAATCCCACTTGCCAACTGTTGAGACCTCACCGGTACCTCCCAAACAACGCTAGGGGTACTCTTATTCCCCTTGAGCCCCCCAAGACGCAAAGGGGCCACACACATAATACCAGAGAATGCTAGCTCCCAACTCACCTCGCAAGGTGAAGCTACCACTCGTTATCCGAGCTAGGTATCCCAACTCCCACAAGAAAAATTTAGTCAAGATAAAATTTCGGCAGCGTAACCTTATGCTTACCAGACATGCTCCATACTCCTCCTCCGCCATCTTTTTTATAGATTTTTCCTAGTGATTACTTTCCCAAAACCCCCATTAGATTCTTTTATTAAATTAAATAGGAAAAACATCCCTCGTACACATGTAACTCGATCCCTTAGTTGCACCAGAAAATCTATTATTAATTCGTTAAATTCGCCTATTTCCCTCACCCACCTCAAAGAGTTCCTTAAAACGCTCCTCGGTGTCCCTTTATTCCCTTACATTTCTTAAATGACTTACGCCTCATTTAAATCCTAGTTGAGTTCACAAACAAAAATTTTCAAAGGCTAGATTCCCTACTAAGTTAGACATTCCCCTTTTTCTTTAAGTTTCCTCTTTTCTTGAAGTTCCCCTATTTAACTAAGTTCACAATTAGCAAGTTTAGACAAAAACAACAATTTACCCTTTTAATAATTAAACCTTCATTACAATTTTACTTTAATTATTTATGCTTGAATTTTCTTTACCCACCCCCCCCTCTTGTTACATGTGTTGGATTACTGAGAGGGGGGGGTGAATCAATAATAGAGAAATATAATCCTTTTTAACCATATAATGCAAGTGTTATATCAATGTACCATTATCATCCAATATTTGCAGAGTAAATAAACAATGAACAAATGAACAATCATACACATACATAGTACACCAATGTTTTTATGTGGAAACCCAAAGTGAGAGAAAACCACATAATGTTTTTTCTTATATGTCTTGAAGAATTACATTCATTGGAAGGACCAACTTTCTTTGTTTTCCATTTGCAACTGGAAGGAGGTGCCAAGCCCCTAGTTTCTCAGGAGACAACCTGAGGGAAGCTCCAACTCCCCAATTTTATGGCTACAACCAGAACAAAGCTACAACCCCCTATGATCTCTAGCTACAACTGGAAGGTGGATACAAGCACATGTCCTTTCCCTATCCAATTGCCCTGATGTATAAGTAGAATTATGGAACCACTGTCACACTATCAGTGTGAGATATACTGATGTAAACCTATACCAATCAACCTGCACCAAACAACTTGTACCAATAACCTAAACCATGCATCAACATATACCTCAACCTGTTATCAACCTGTACCATAAATAAGTGCATCAACCATTGCTATAACCCTAATTTGCACCAGACATGCATACCTCGCAGCAGGCCATCTTACTTACTATTTTTGCCAAGCCAATACTGAATAGCTCTTCTTCAAAACCAAAATTTTGAAGATGTATGCACCCTGCATCGCTATTGCCCACGTATGTATGCTAGATGCACCACTACTACCCGCGTACGTATGCTAGATGCACCATTATAGCCCATATTCCCTTGTAATGGTGAAGCTAGCGTACGCACATGAGCAGTAGTGCTGCAACTAGTGTACATACGCAGGTAGTAGTGGTGCAGGGCGAGTACATCTTCAAAAAATTGGTTTTTAAGAAAAGTTATTTAGTATTGGCTTGGAAAAAATAGTAAGTAAGATGGCCTGCTGCTAGGTATGCATGTCTGGTGAAAATTAGGGTTATAACAACCATGCACCAACCTGTACCTCAAACTATACCATGAACAAGTGCATCAACCATGCACCAAACCTGTACAAATAACATCTCACAACAACCTATCACAACAACCTATCTCATCAATATTATCAACCAAATCAGATCTACTCACCAAGATCAATCACCAAGAAAACTCTTAAANGGAACCATTAAGGTTGATGTAGAACTATTAATTATTAAACTGTTACTACAATTGAACTATTATATAACTTATCATAATCACAATTAAAAATGAGTATGATGGTTGTTTGATTCACAGTTGTAATCACAACATCCTTTATTATAGAAATAGCTAATATATATAAATTAGACATGCAACTATTTACTCAGAAATTGCAGCATGCAACAAGAAAACCGCCACTGCCATTAAATATTGTTTCCTTATTGACATCTCTGCCTTAATAAATCACTGTCATTCCTCCTAACATGCAACGTCGATATAAACTTGTTTTCACTCAAACAGTTAAACTACCAAAAAATGGTAGTGCCACACATTGTTGTACATAACACTTTGTTGTTAATTGCATTTGGATAAAATTTTGGAGTGGAAAAAGGTATACATGAATCAATTAAAAGACAATTCTATTTAAATAATCAATACTTTGTTGGGCAACTATGTTATGCCAATCCTTGAAACACAGTGATCTCATGGTTCAATGTGCCTGTAACCACCGAGTCAAGTGAAAGTTCTGATCCAACCAGCTTGACTGGCTCAAGAAAACACTTGTCCCCAAGGTCATAGTCGATCCTTTTTCTCGTGTTGGTTTGCAGGTTTTAAAGGAAAGGAAGGCCCGAGGCCCAATCTCTACTAGTCAATAAAGGTTCAAGCACCTACACATACTAATTTATTTAACACACAACAAAGCCCTACATCCAAGTCTAGCACCATGGCCAAAGCAAGAGCCTATGCGCAACGTGTCTCTCTGAATAAAGTGCTCATAAAAATTAAAAAGACTAGGGTACTGATCAAGGAGAGGGAAATGGTCTACAAGATGAACAAGCTGGGTGCAAGAAAGCACTGAGAGAGAGAAGTAAAAACCATTAGTGTACACGGTGTGAGAGATATGCACTTAGGAAAATGCCTATCATTTTCGCTCTACTAAAAGCATTTTCTAGTGATCATGCTCTCGGATTGATTGATGGCTTGGTTGTGGTCACCCTTCCTGGTTGACTGTTATGTCAACCTTTACAATCAGGTTCGAATTTAACTTATTACACAACTGGAAAATGCTTTCCCAGCAAATAGAATTTGTAAAGGGGGTGTGCATACTTACACAGTGGAACCTTCATGCACACTTCAACGAAGTTCATAAAACCTCAGCAATGAAGTGCTTGAAAACATAATTTACAACAAGTTAAATTCAAAAATGGTTTCCAATTATTTTGGGACAGCCATACACTAAATAAAATACATCTAGCTATGTAGCACACAAGAAATAGGATCTCGTTAACTAAATAAAAAATATGAAAAAAATCTTCAAATGGTTCTTTGTTAGGCCACCTCGTTATCACTCGGTTTGATTTAGATTGAGTTGGGTTTGTATAATATCTGGTGAAGAGTAAAGCTTTGGGTTAATGCCTAGCGATGGGTTTGTCAACAGTTTCAAAATATAAGGGATAAAAAAAAAATGAAAGGATCAATAAGCCACACAGACCAAATTAAATGGATAGAGGAGGGTGATAAGGCTGGAAACAGAAGGATCTCCCCAAAGGCAGCGAGCAAAATCAAGAAATCAACCAAAAATGCTTCTTACTAATTGAATTTTTTTTTTCTTACAACAACAATCTCAAATAGAGTCCTACTAATGTGTTGGGATATACACTACAATATACATCATTATTAATGTTCATATACAAAAAATTTGATTAAAATACAATGCAAATTTACACAAACATACCGAATCTGAAAGTGAAGAACCCAGAGTCGTTGTCCCGCACCTGCGCTCTGTCCAACTCCCACTTGCCAATTGTTGAGACCTCACCGGTACCTCCTAACCAATGCTAGGGGTACTCTTCTTCCCCTTGAGCCCCTTGATATGAAAATGGGCCACACACATAATACTAGATAATGCTAGCTCCAACTCACCTTGCAAGGTCAAGCTACCACTCGTTATCCAAGCTAGGTATCCCAACTCCCACAAGAAAAATTTAGTCAAGATAAAATTTCTACAGCGTAACCTTATTCTTACCAGACATGATCCATACTCCTCCTCTGTCATCTTTTTATAGAGTTTTCTTAGTGATTACTTTCCCAAAATTCCCATTAGATTATTTTATTAAATTAAATAGGAAAAGCATCCCCCGTACACATGTCACTCGATCCCTTAGTTGCACCAGAAAATCCATTATTAATTCATTAAATTTGCCTATTTCCCTCACTCACATAAAAGCATTCCTAAAAACGCTCATCGGTGTCCCTTTATTCCCTTACATTTCTTAAATGACTTACGCCTCATTTAAATCCTAGTTGAGTTCACAAATAGGAATTTCCAAAGTCTAGATTCCCTACTAAGTTAGACATTCCCCTTTTTCTTTAAGTTTCCTCTTTTCTTGAAGTTCTCCTATTTAACTAAGTCCACAATTAGCAAGTTTAGACAAAAACAACAATTTACCCTTTTAATAATTAAACCTTCATTAC